>OLKM01001665.1:110055-115091 GCA_900291075.1 Melanogrammus aeglefinus
CACTTACATCGCGTCGCATAATCCTTGACCTATTAAGTTAATTTGACGTAGCTACTATCACCGCAATTAGTATGTCATTAGTCGTGACGTCTCCTGTTTTATATTTAGCGGCGTGTATTAAAAACAACATTTCGTAAAACTGCACTGCATACCTCTTTTATGCATCGTCTAGAAACATCGATTTTTATCAGACCTCGAAACAAGAATTTCAGATATTAATTCTGAATAGCAAATGCAATTAAAAGTAGGACAGTACGTGGAACAAATGCTGGTTCTAGGCTGGCCGTGTGTTTCCTACCACACATATCCCCCGCCAGCGGTCCAAGTCAGGTCTCAATGACTCAGAGGAGACAGAAGTTGTAGTAAGTGATCTATGTGAATGTACACCTCGTGCTTGGTAGACATTGACCTTGCAAAGCCTATTCATTATGAAGTGGTGTGTATGTCTGGCTTACACGCTCTCCCTCAGAGGAATAGAGGTGAGATAGGTTGGCTTGGCTTGTTTAACATTAAATCAAATCCAATACAGAAGGTTTCAGGTGATGGAGTCCGATCTCTTGTTCACACACTCACACACACGCACACACACACATGCACGCATTCACGCATGACACGCACGCGTGACTGCACGCACATACACGTGCAAACGTGGACTCGCATAGATGCGTGTGCATATGCGCACAAGGGCTGCACACGCACACATGCACACGCACACGTGCACACACACACACACACACACACACACACACACACACACACACACACACACACACACACACACACACACAGATCGCTGCTGCTAAGACGTAGAGATCCAGGGGGGTCTTGGAATCTACTTTGGAGTATCAAGTCACTAATCGTATGACTCACACTCCGCCGACGATGTGATTAAACTCCTAATGGTGGAGTGCGGCTCTTAGACGCTCCTGCACTCTCTACAGTAGGGTGAGAACTAACAGACAATGCACTCTAAAGGTCACTTAGACGACGGACCACAGCACCAGCAGCCCATTCATCCCCCATCTAAACCCCCCCCCCACCCACCCCGTTGAGAAGAGGGGTGCTGGGGGAACAGCAGGTGGCTGACCGCTGGATAATACACCGTTGATGACGCCTGAGCCCCAGTACTGCGAGACACAGAGCCTCTGACACACAGCCTCTCACGCTCGCTCTCTGTGGTGCGCAGACCATCCCTTACATAGCATGCCTGGCGGCTTGTTGCTTCCTTGGTTGCTCCATTGTTGGTTGTTTATCTTGGAGTTATTTTACAACTATTTAATTCATGATTTGTAGTTGCTCAGAAACGTTTCTATTCAAGAACTGAATATTTTTTAAAGATAACAATATTACCTAACAATAACAATAATAATACTGATAATATTATTATTTTATATATTATTGTACCAATAAATTATTATTCTTATCTTCTTCTTCATTGAATTGTTTATCATCTATTATTTATCATTATTATTATTTTATATTTTTTCAGTATTCGTTATACTATTATTACCATCATCAAGGGAGGGATGGGGGGGGATCCGGGTGTTTGGGTTCAGAGAGAGGCCCCTGGGAGCCGATCCTGCTTCCCTTATGTGGACATGAGTAAATAAAGAGACGCTAAATCAGGGCCCACCACAGGCAGAGCGGCGCATCGAGGTGCTTATGTCATCTCCGTGGCCCCCGGGGGGGGGGGGGGGGGGCTATTAATAGTGAGACTGTTGCCTTTTATACATCCGTGCACACACAACACTCACTGACGGCGGTGTGCCGGTGAGTAACCGTAGCGTCGCCGGCACTTGTCGGGGGGGGCGGATGAGTCACGGGGCGAACGGTGAATGAAGAGACGGAAGCACGGGCGCACTGGACAGGAAGGATCTGCGTCAGACGCATGCGTGATGCGCCCACTGGCAAACATTGAAATCTGAAACGTCTGGGAAAGAATCATCAATGAATAAAGGACTACATTAAAACCAACCGATGACGAGCGCGCAAACACTTGAGCGAAGCATGAAGAGCTCCTCTGCGTTGAGCTTTAACTCAGGCCCCTGACAGGTGTGGGCCCGGGCAGAACGATCACACCAAGCACCCTGTATCAGTATAAGAGCCGCTACACATTGATGCGTACGCGATTGCATTTCCAAAATAAGGGAGACATTTTCGTGGACTACAACTGAAGCTGGGGACAGGCTTCCGAAAACGGGAATCAGTCCCTGGAAATCGGGGACCGTCCCTGGAAAACGGTATCTGCTTCCAAAAGCAACCAGATTCTCTGCCAGTGCGTGACAGCTGGCAGAGAATTTTTTTTAAATTTTTTTCAAAATTAAAAGCTAGCTCGTTTATCTCGCAAGTGGGTCCCGGCAACTCAACATCACAACACAAGTATGTCAGTATACACAGACGGTGACACAGCAAATGCAGAACTGTGGGTCACAAGACGCAAAAGCGGCTCACGTTTTCCAGGTGGACTTGAGCGTACAGGTGCCTGTGAAGGGAATCTTCTGGCAGAACAGCTAGTTTAGCTACTCCCCCCTCAAACACGATGACACATGGCCAGAACTATTGGAGGTTTCTTTGAGGATAGAGTGACCAGTTGGCCAGGTACCATCCCCAATGAGGGCTATCACGGAAATGACGCCACTTGAAAATATATGAATCGATGAAACGGCAAAAAGGTACTGACGTGCTGATTAATTTTATTCTTGAGACATTAGTCTGGTATCTATCTGACAGGCTGGGTCGTGTAGCTGGGGGTCTATCTATCGACTTTATACCTTGAGCAGGCCTGATGATCAAAAACAATGGGCCTCAATACAATATAGAACAATTCCTTATTCAAGCAGCCTACTTTGGCTTTTTGGCTTGTTAACGGAAACACATAATACTTAACAATTGGGGATGAGCTGGCCAAGCTGTAACTTCAGTATTACATTTACCATGATAAGGATACATGTAAATATCTCCTCTCTTATACATAATATAAGAGGATCAAATATTTTGTGGATCTGGACCGAATGCGACGTTATTTAGGGTCCGACACAACTGCAGCTTGTGAAAGGCGTCCGGAGAGAGGCCGTTCTGAGGGGACGGGAGCTGGGTTTGTGTTAGTCTGTGTTTTTGTTCTGAAACAGGACACCGCCCTGGGAACCGCTGCTCAGCCTGCACCACCTGGAGACGTGGAGGAACACTGGATACACACACGTGCACGCAAATACACTCACACACACATAGACACTCATACACGCATAAACCTAGGCTCTCACACACAAACACACACACACACACACACACACACACACATACAGTCACATACACCGACGCACACACACATACACACACACACACCCACACACACACACACACACACACACACACACACACACACACACACACACACACACACACACACACACACACACACACACACACACACACACACACACACACACACACACACACACACACACACACACAGAGAAACATATATGTAAACACACACATACACAGTGTGTTACCCTCAGTACATGTTCCACTATATCGTTCTTGACGACCGTCCCATCTACTGGTTACCATGGCAGCCCGGGAAAACTCCTGGAACCAAAATACACCTCCAAGCATGCAGTAGTGCAGCCAGACTGTGGCTCGGGCAGGGGAGGGGGGGGGGGGGGGGACTCACACACACACCCTGATATCAATAAATAACAGCCAGACTTGGAGGGAGGGAGACACGCAGACAGACAGACAGACAGACAGACAGACAGACAGACAGACAGACAGACAGACAGACAGACAGACAGACAGACAGACAGACAGACAGACAGACAGACAGGGAGACAGACAGACAGACAGACAGGGAGGAAGGCAGACAGGCAGAAAGACAGACAGACAGACAGACAGACAGACAGACAGACAGACAGACAGACAGACAGACAGACAGACAGACAGACAGACACTTAGTAAGGAAGTTCGATAGACACACAGTCGGACAGACAGTTAGACAGACAGACAGTTAGGCAGACAGACGGACAGACAGACAGAAAGACAGCCTGTACTTATCTACAGTAGTCCTTCCCTTAAACCCAACAGTTGCGCAACATTGCTTGCCTGGAGTGCCAGTCGCCATGGTGATGGAATCTGCTCTGACAAATATTGTTTGGGGGGGCGGAGGTAGGGGCGGGGCGGGGGGGGGGGGGGCAGTACGAGAGAGTGTGGGGAGGAAACCTTGACATAGATTGAGTGGACTGGGAAACACTCCAAGTCTCATTTGAAACCACACCAACCATTGGGGTTCTGTGAGGCTAGAAGTTACAGGGTTAGGTTTTCCTGAGTGAGTGAGTGAGTGAGTGAGTGAGTGAGTGAGTGAGTGAGTGAGTGAGTGAGTGAGTGAGTGAGTGAGTGAGTGAGTGAGTGAGTGAGTGAGTGAGTGAATGAGCGAACGAGTGGGGGAGGTATTGAGCAAGTGAGAGGGTGAGGGTGTCAGTGAGCTCAATCTATGAGCGAGTAAGTGAAACAGTGAGTGAGCCAATTGAGTGATTGGTGAGTGGATGAATAAACAAGGGAGTAACAGGTGAATGAATGAGTGAGGAGAGCGGTACTGAGATAAAGTAGTGAGCTCTTCAGTTGGTGAATGGGTGAACAGTCAAGAAGGACACATGAATAGATGAGGGTGAGTGAATGAGTTGTATCCTGGTACGATACCAAAGCCTACAGTGGAGGGCTGGGGAGAATCTGAGCGTTTCCGTGACAACAACGCAGTAAAAGTGTATTTTTTTGGCATTTCAAGTTTGATTGAATGATTTCTGCCCTCGTCCTGTTGGTCTCTGGTCTCCCATTGTATCTCTGTCTGTCTCTCCAGCTGTCTCTTTATCTCACTACCTCTCTCTCTCTCTCTCTCTCTCTCTCTCTCTCTCTCTCTCTCTCTCTCTCTCTCTCTCTCTGTCTCTCTCTCTCTCTCTCTCTCTCTCTCTCTCTCTCTCTCTCTCTCTCTCTCTCTCTCTCTCTCTCTCTCTCTCTCTCTCTCCCTCCTTCTCTCAGTCTGT
>OLKM01001666.1:0-110000 GCA_900291075.1 Melanogrammus aeglefinus
CCTTTTTTAAACGCTCCATACGTCGTGAATGAGTGTGAATGTGAGTCACACGTCTCATCATCACAGGACCCGAGGATTATGTTTTGTTTTTCTTTCGTACTGCTCATAGGAATGAGCCAAACATAGAACGCTGGAAACGAAAGCGAATTATGGATAATAAACAGTTGCTTCCCGCTGCTGTGGGCGATCGGGCTTGGAGAGAGAGAGAGAGAGAGAGAGAGAGAGAGAGAGAGAGAGAGAGAGAGAGGGGGGGAGAGAGAGAGAGGGGGAGAGAGGGAAACAGAGAGAGGGGGAGGAGGGAAGGAGAGGAGAGAGAGAGAGAGGAAGAGAGGGGGAAAACAGAGAGAAGGGGGCGAGAGGAGAGGCGAAACAGTAGAGAGGAGCGGAGAGAGGGAAACAGGAGAGGGGGAGGAGGAGGGAAAACAGAGAGAGAGGGAGGAGGGGGGAGAAGAGATAGAAGGGGAGGGGGGAAGAGGGGGAGAGAGATCGCAGCGGAGGAAGAGTATAGATTGACAGGGGAGGAGCGACCGGGCGGTAGAGGCAGGGGGGTGGTGGAAAGGCAGGGGGAGGGGAGGGGCCTCGAGGGGCCGGTAGGTAAAGGGGATTGGACACTCGTTAATTGAATTTGGTCTTTTTAGAGTAGTAATTATCAGTGGAGTAGAGGAAGGGACCGGAAGACGCCCTGAGGGGACGAGGTGGGAAGAGAAGGCCAGCACGCACGGGAGTGGGGAGCCTAATCCACGACAAACGATGGCTTCGAACGAGAAGAGCGGCGTTTATACGCTTGTTTAACCGAAAAATGACTTGAGGTGTATAAAAACAACGCTCTCTCGTGCCATACGTCTAGACGTTACGATCTCTACTGTCCTCATCTCTCTCGAGATCTCTCTCTCTCTCTCTGCATCTCTCTCTCTCTCTCCTTGCATCTCGATCTCTCTTCTCGTCACCTGCTCCCATTCCACTCACCTATTAAGCGAAACCAATAACCCTTCGGCTCTCTCCTCTCTCTCTCTCCTCCCTCTCTCTCTCTCTCCAATACCTCTAATTTATAAATAACAAATTATTGTAATAATGAGAACAAACCATTAATAGCGGGCTATTTCAATTGGACCATCACATGGTCAGGACACTATTCACTCTGGTGGGCTCATTCTTGTCTGTTTATTTTTTTATTTTTTTATCTATTATTTTTTAAAATTCCCCGACATCGGGTGATCACTCTGGACATCAGGGTTGGGCCAAAAGGAAAAAAAGTGGACACAGGAAAAAATTACTTTCCCTCCCCGCAGTACTAAAAAGCTTCATATAAAATCTGGATGGAGAGCGAGCTGAGGGGAGAAGAGACAGGACCTCGTCAGTGAGGGATGGAGTAGAGGAGAGAGAGATAGGCGAAAGAGGGAGAGGAGACGAAGAGGACCTTTAAATGAGGGTGCTTTATTTTTTTCACCACTCTAAAAAGGACGGAGCGAAGAGAAGAGAGAAAAAACACAACAACAACACTAGTCACAAGCGGCACGTGAATTAACGTTATTCTATTCTATTTCCTCACGTTACACTGCCTTGTATATCGCATTACCAGGGCATCCTCTCTACTCTTACCGTGCGCTTACCCCGCAAAAACCGAGTTCAACACATGAAATCAAGTTGAGGATTATCTCGCCCCCAGTTGGTAATCGTTTGACGCTAGCCCAACTGTAGCGCAAGCTTCTTGCCTTCGAGTGCGCAGACGCAAAAAGTAATCAGAGCCCTTCAGACAACACGTAAGGCCTTTAGACGCTCTGATCTTTGTGCGAGGCATCGCTATGGCCGCTGTACTCGTGCCAAGCAAGACCCTTCGGCTTTCCAGTCGACACTCATCACAACTCCATCAACCAAACAGCCTAAACCTTTAGGGAGATTCCACCGTTCGCTATAAGAATCGTTTAATTCAGGTGTTTTTTTCCAAACAGACCGCGAACCAAATTGCCTTTTTTTTACGAACCAATCACACAGGTGCAGCAACTGTTTTTTTTTTTGACATGTGGATCAGGAGGTAGAGCGCGTTTGGTCGGTAACCGGAAGGTCGCTTAGTTCGAACACCCCGGTCCCCATAGAGTGTTGAGGTGCACCTGAAGCGAGATCGCCACAGCTTGAACTGATCGCTGCAACAGAGCTGGAGAGTTGCCGGTGCCACGGCTGACATTGCCACGAACTATGTTAGGACAGTCATATCGTCAAAGCGCTCTTTGGAGAGACCACTGGGTTAGAAAAAAGTGCTGTGTATAAAGTCAATCTTACTAGTTATGTCAATGTAGCTGTTGGAATTTTACAAATACGAGTCGATGCGTCTTTTGATATGACACTTAGGGTTGTCCGCAGACAGACCTGAGATCCTGGACCTGTGTGTTCCTGTGCGTGTGTGTAATGTTCGTCCTGACTGAGAGTCACACCCAGACCTCAGAGGGTTGCTCGCACCAGGCGCGGCCAGGCACGAACGCTTATTAGCTAATAGCAACTCGACAACCGCGCGGCTCAATAGCCATTCAACTTTGTGGACAAAAAATGTCGCTAATAATGCATAATCTGAATAGCCGAGTCAGACGGCCCTGTGGAACCATCAGCGGAGAAAAAACTAAGTTGTGCTTAGATTTGGAACACTATGATCCTAATCCTTGACCTACTCCCGAAAAAAGATGGCTTTCTACCACTCGCTTCACTATGCAAAGCCTATTTTATAGCTCGGGGCCAAGACTTCTGCACGTTGATTTGTCTTGCTTGTTCGGAGCCCATTCTTGGTATTCCCTCTGCCAGCTAAAGGCCTATGTGCTGGTCATATTAGGGACACTTTCTGTGAAGATAGCCAAAGCTAAAACTAATTGCATTTTGAGGAAAAAATAAAGAGTTCTAGTATATTTAAGGAGCCCTGACACTTGTTTTCAGGGAGATGAAGAAAAAGAATGAGTTAGATGTTACGACCTTCGGCGCTTAGGAGCGTCGGATGTGGGATTCGCACACAAACACACACGTGACACGACAGCACACACATCGCACACAACGCACCACACAAATCCCATCAAGCCACAACCCATAAAACATAACCATTTGCGCGAACGCTGTTATATAGCACAAAAGGATCTTGAATATGACAAAGCCATGAATCAATAAAACATCGGAATCTCCAAATGAATGCGTTTGCATTCCGCCAGAAGATGGACAAGAAAGATTTCCACACGTAGGCCAAATGGAAACCATTCATGTGGATTTTCATCCCAAGCCGGCATCCGGTGACATCTTTGTATTTCACAAGTGCCGTCATGAAGTCGCTTCCCGTCTATCTGGCGTACGGCAATCCATAGGTGAGTATAGTGGACGACTGTCCATTCGAGATGTTAGTGCATTATCAAAGAACCACTGACAATACATGCCCAGGGGATAACTAAAACAAGCACCCTGTCCCTCTCACAATCACACACACCTAGACCCACTTCACACATTCTCTGTTCCCATCAACACTATTTCTTCCGCCATTCACCCAAACTTTCACACTCCTTTTTTTTTCAGTCCTCTGGCAACAAATACCTCAATACCGGAGAATTTTTCACTTTTCGTGCTGTTTTGTATTTTCTCGTCTTTTTTTTTATTTACACGGCAACCGCGCCTCAAAATGCCCTTGAGGTTCTCTCACGTTGTTTTTTTTTTACGTTTCAGTGTCTTTCTTATCCAGCGCTCTGCTACCAATGCCTTTGACAACTCCTCACTTTTTTTCTTTTGGTTTTTTCATCTCTTTTTATCAGTGCTCGCTACAACGACTGCCTTACACGACCGGGAAGCAGGCAGGGCCAGATAAGAGAATGAGGCATCACAAGAATATCAATTTGTGATTTCCTTCTTTTTTTTCTTATGCTTTATCGCAAGCTCACAATCGCGCTCATACTGTTGTGTGTGAGTGAGCGTGATTTGAGTGAGGAAGTATGATCGTTGAGTGTGTGAGTGAGTGAGTAGGTGTAGTGAGTGGGTGAGTGGTTGTTTTTGTGTGTGTGCGCCGTGTTTGATTGCACACTCCTGTTTGCTCACCTGCTGCACAATTCATTTGAGATTGTGAATTTGTTGTCGAACAAAAACCATGGTTAAAACGCAACATGGGCGGGAAGGTAGTGTGTGTGTGTGTGTGTGTGTGTGTGTGTGTGTGTGTTGTGTGTGTGTGTGTGTGTGTGTGTGTGTGAATGCGAGTGTGTTTATTTCGTCGAATAAATACTTTATTATCATCACGAAAAATACATTATATTATCTAATATATAATAAAAAGATGAAATTAATCAGCCCTACAGATGTATCGGTATATGTGGCTGTTTTACCAAGGAAATAACACAAAGTAAAACCATGTTTACTTGTATTTGTTTACAGGCCGGTCTTACCCTCTCCAAGATTTGGAACAACATTAACGTATCAGAGCAAGGATCAGGCAGTCCTGCGCCGCCCTTAGAGGCATAAGGTATAGTCGTTTCTAATGGTCTGACCTTACAGGCCTTTGAGTTGATATATGAGGTGGGTGTAATGCAACACCTGGCCACTCGAGACCTGCCCATGTTTGGGTATTGAAATCCAATCAGCAAATTATTGGTCTCACCTGTGTACAAATCGGACCCCTGATCATCACACAGGTTTGGACAGGAACAACTGTGTTCGGTGAGTAACAGTTCCCAGCGAGTTCTCCTTTGATCCTGTCAGAGCTTTTGTTGTCCAAGCGTCGTGTTTTTCATTTCTAGTTTTTTATTAAATGTCTGTGTGGATAAGCGACGTTGTGTGTCAGTGCATAGTAACTTTGACCATGTGGCTTGTGAAGTTATGAAGCAAGCTTAAACTAAGTCCTTCTTATCTACGTTAATACATAGACAAGCTTTGTGGTAGGTGTGCTGTTAAAAGAGAAAGGTAGGCCTACAGTAAAGTACAGAAAGTTCAGTCATTCATTCTAAGCTAAACTTCTCAAACTTATGATACAAGTGTACCCCTGAAGATATTTTTCAGCGGAGTACCCTTTTCACCGGCCAGCATAAAACGAAAGCTTTTAGAATTGAAACTTGCTCAGGGTTAAAAAGAAAAAAAAACTAGTTGGCAATTTTCTTTTTTTCTTTTTTAGAATGATACTTATGCTTTTATAATGATGCTTATTTTTTTAATTATTTTTTTTTGAATTGATATTGAATTGCATTTTTATTTTTGTGAGTACCTAAATGCACTGCTCCAAAGCAACCCTAGCGGTGCACTTACCCCCCAAGACATAATATTCTCCAGGGATGGGTTTGGATTGATTTTATTTGGACCCCCCCCCAATTAGCTGTTGCAAAAGACCAGCTGCTCTTCCTGGGGTCCATACATAACATACAAGAATGCAACAGATCAACATACAAGACAAGCGATTAAAAAAAATACAAGAATGGATAACTAAACCATCAGCACAAAAAACAAACGACATAAAAAATAAAAGTAAATATTAAATAAAAGTAAAATTTATCCACGTACTAGGATTCAGTGGAAACAGCCATGAGGTGTCGCTTCACTTGTTTTTTTGAAGCTAGCATTGTTCTGGATTTTTTTTTTAAATATGATGTGGAAGGGAGTTCCATTCAGGCAAAACCCCCTTCTACCGTTTTAACATTCAGACTCACAGATACGTCGATATCTATGAAAGACGAAATTGAAGGCTGAGATGTCATGGCATCGCCTATTTCCAGGTAGAAATGTCAAAATCAAAGCCACAGCCTTGGGTTATCTTGTGCGTAACTTTTAAAGTTTGTGACGCAAATGGGTGTGTTGAAATGTGTTTTTCTTGATGCGCTGCCAGAAGATGACAGTGTTGTAGATAGTGTAGCCATGACATATTGAAATATTATCCAGTAGAAAAAAGTGAAACTTAAATGCTTTTTATTGTTTTTATTTTCCAATGGCCTTTTATATAAATGGTAATTTTCGGGGTTTCAATCTTGATTTTTCCGGTACATATCATACCGATGAGGCTGCACTTATTAAAGGGTGAGGCTGTCTCTAAATTGCATTTTCTCTAAATGCGCCACGTTTATTGAAATGTGCATAAAAGACTGGCTGGATGTAATTGGGGTTTCTTTACGCCTCAATTAAAAGAAAGATGAGCATGGTTCTTCTGCCATAGAGTTGCATAATGGATACATTCTCCTTTCTGTGACTAGTCCCATCTTTGCAAATTATGTTGGTTTGATTCAGACAATTTGGTGAATACATGAATAATAATTTGGTCAATTTAATTATTTTTTTTAATCCACAACCCCTTTCAAACTTTGCACAAGAAGGGGAAATAATTCCCTTTTTGTTTGAGAAATCTGCTTTTTTCATTCAAATGTATTCATTCAATTTAACCACCAACCTCATCCTTAGACCGACATTCTGTGATGTGTGATACTTTCACCGTACTTTTCGAGAATCACCTTCTGCCTGAAGACCAACAAGAGAGTGTGAAAAATGGCCTGCAATTTGTGTCTCTAATTCCTGCCTCCGTCTCTTCTCTGTCCTCTTCTCTGTACCTCCCCTTGATCCTGGCTTGTTCCACTCTTCACTCCAGTCCCAAAAGGAACTGCTTGACATTGGGGGATTCATCCCTAAAACCGGTTCCATAACGACTGCGATGCCAGAGACTGGCGAAGCCCTCCGCCCTGAATGTTACTGAGGTACCCGACATGAACCCTCAGATCGCGTTGGCCTGGTAACCGCAGTTTCTGTACCAATCCGAGGTTGTTTTTTTTTACTTTTATGGCTCACAGATGGAACGAAGATCAAGTATAGTCTTCATTTTATTTATTTTTTTATCCAATTGCGAAGGGATATCTGGTTCCATGTCATCAAGGAACAGGTATGGCTTAATGCTTCTAGCTGAATGATGTCAGCTAAGTTGTGTGTATTGAAGAGAACTCAAATACATGCCAGCTGGGAACAACATAGCTATCTACAATCAAATGTATCAATCAAAGACCTTCTTTATTTTAACCAATCATCACTTTC
Source organism: Melanogrammus aeglefinus (assembly GCA_900291075.1). Classification (NCBI taxonomy): domain Eukaryota; kingdom Metazoa; phylum Chordata; class Actinopteri; order Gadiformes; family Gadidae; genus Melanogrammus; species Melanogrammus aeglefinus. The sequence goes on from OLKM01001666.1 coordinate 7,009, forward strand.
ATCACCAACAAACTTCGAATGAATGACTTTCTTAGCAATAAAAAATACTGCAGATGTCACTTTGACTCACTTCTGTTCATTACCGTACAATTATGTGTGCTGTGGAGATAAACCCCAGCCCACGACGTTTGCACTCAGCCTGGTTGGCAGCCAAAACTGCTGTATTGGCCGACAAACGGTGCTAGGAGCTAACTTGCGCATTGCCGGAGAAGGCCCTGCGCGAAACGTGTAGCGTCGCTTCAAAACGCTGTCGAACTGAAATGTTTCTCTGGAGAAATCCCATTTCAGGGTTCAATGGCTCTTCCAGCGGCCACCCGAGCGAGCCGCCGTGTAATGTATGCCCTCATAAACCTTGTCGACTTAATCGATTTTCTTTTTTTTTTCAGCAGCCTATTTTCAATTATTCAACTATATATTTATTTATTTTTATTAGCAGGTTTTTGCGCTCGTGTCTCACATTGTTGCGTCTCTTGTGTTTTTCCTTTCGGTGAAAGGTGTGTGAGTAAATTATTATTATTTTTTTTTTTGAAGAACAAAATTGATTTTTTCATTGAAATGTAAACGACCTAATGTCATGGCATTTCCAATAGCCTGTGCTGTACCCAGCAACTGCCAAGCAGGAAAAAATGACAAATTCCTTTAACAGTCGCCAAAAGAAACATCAAACCTCCATGTTGTGGTTACATTTGTCGTATGTAGTTGCTTATAATACTGTTTAACGGAGCATATTCCTGTATGGACCTGTATATATTCAATCAATCGCTATGGATTCAAACCTTGAAATAGTGAATGGATTAAATTACATGCAGCTATACAGTATGTCAGAAGTCCCATAGAAATGTATTTTGTAGTTCCAATGGTGTCTGGTTATGCGGCAACCTTTCTTTAACAAGATGTTTTTGTCGTACCTTTTTATGAATCTCGTTACGCTCTGTATTAAAGGGCTCCAATTTAACTATTTTACAACAAGGTGTAAAGTAGATTAGCCATTGCAAGCTGTTTTCAGATCCAATTCATTGTCACATATTGTCCTTCGAGAGGAAAGCTGCTACAGCCTACTGCTTTGCAGGCTGATTAAATCAAATCTCCAAGAAACTTGTGGACGAATAACTGTTGCAGATTGGGGATAAAAAATCGATCCATCAAGACTTTGTGGTTGTCTTGTGATTTCCTTGTTTTTGTAAGTAAACAATGACAAAACTTAGCCGGTATGTTGTATTTCGGCCAATGAGATTACAGATGCCTCATGGACACAGAAGGAAGGCAACAATGATGGCTTGACTGAATTGCGCTAGGGTACATCGGTCATTAACTCAACATTAATGGAATAAAGAGGCACCATTGCGAAATGGCTTACCTAAGCTTAGCAGTTTTCCAAATCTCTCGCACAGGCTTTATTTTTGAAATTAGATTTTTGACAACCTGTAAATTATAATACATTTCTAATTGAGTAGATGACATTTACATTTATTTATTTAGCCAACGCTTTTATCCAAAGGGTAAATTACCAGCGAGCTTCAACAATCCATCAAAGCACATAATCGATACTGGCGCAACTACAAGAATCTAAGTGCTGCACCACAACGTTTCCAGAAGGCTACCAGACACGCAAGTGCAGGATGGTTGATAGTCTATCAAAACACAAGGTTTAGTCCGTTTTTACTCATCCTCCTTATATGGCTTTAATTATCCAAATAATTAACCACTTCATCACTAGTCTCCCTCTACCCCTCTCTCTCTCACCTCTCTCTCTCTCACAAAAATAACATACCCTAAGTGAATATATCTCAACAACCATGGTCTATACAATAGGCATATTGGTACCAAAATAAAGTTAACACCTGTGACATTGTTTAATTTAACAATCAGTGCGTGAGTTACGGGGTCAGACTGATTAAAACTAGGAACATTGCATACGTGTCGGGGAGGCATCTGGCTCAGGAGGTAGAGCGGTTTAGCTGACAACCGGAAGGTTGCTAGTTTGACCCCCCGGCTCCTCCTAGCCGAGTGTCGAGGTGTCCCTGAGCAAGACCCCTCGCCCTGACTGCCACTGACGAGCTTGCTGTCGCCTTGCGTGGTGTACACTGCCGTCGGTGAGTTAATGGTCGAAAGTATTGCAAAGGGCTTTGAGTGGCGGCTGATTAGAAAAGTGCTGTATGCAGTGCATAAGTGGAGGATTTAAATCAACATACACAAACACATTGGGAAACGACAGAGTTCATCAGCTGGCAGTGTTGGGTCCGTAGCAGGACATCAGATTTGTAACTGGGTCCAGACAGGATGGGGTCAAACTGAACGTCCTTTCCTGTCTGTTTGTACCGGCCCTTTTTCCGCACGGTGCCGCTATAAACCAACCGACGTTGTCAACAACTCCCATCACTGCTGGTGCAACGGAACTTCCCTCACTCTGGTATTATGGTATTCAGGGAGATTTAGCTGAACTTGGGTGGACGGTGGTGGTGGGGGTGGGGCTTGTCACCGTGGCTACGTGGAGAGTTTTCATCAATGTGCTTTTTTAGGAACCCCTTCACCCGATCACCCCTTCTCTCTCTCTCTCCTCTCTCTCCTCTCTCTCTCCCCCTCTCTCTCTCAACCATTTGACTCACTAGCCCCCCCTGAAAGTTGCCTGGTCACGTGGACTCCGACTTCACCAGCTCTCTCTCTCTCTCTCTCTCTCTCTCTCTCTCTCTCTCTCTCTCTCTCTCTCTCTCTCTCTCTCTCCTCTCTCTCTCTCTCTCTCTCTCTCTCTCTCTCTCTCTCTCTCTCTCTCTCTCTCTCTCTCTCACTGGCACTCTCAACGACTCCCTCCATTACTTGCTCTTACTTACTGTCTCCCTCGGTTCCTCCCTCAATCATGCCACTCTCTCAATCACTCTCTCCCCGTCTCTCGCTCATATTCTCTGTCCCACCCATCGTTCTCCCCCTCTCAATTCCTCTCTCACTCACCCCCTCTGTTATCCACTCTCTCTGCTCTCTCTCCCTGGCTGGGTTCCTCCCTCACTCAGCTCTCTCTCGCCCTCACCCAGACTTCCTCTCTCACTCTCTCCCTCCCCCCCTCCTCGTCTCCAACGGGGGCTACTTCGTCTTCAGATAAAAGATAGCGGTAATGAAGACTTGATACCTCCTCGTTTGCAAAAAACGACCTTCCCCTCCTCCCCTCTCCCCCCACCTCCCTCCCCCCCGCCCCCTCGGAGGGTGATTTAGAGGCGGGTCCTCAGCGCGGCAAGAGGCTCTGGAGCGGCGTGTCGTATGTGAAGGATTTAGAGGGGCGGTCACCTGACAGGCCAAGGCGCTCTGCTTCCTGTCGACCTTCTCGGCCCCTCCCACCACCCGTCGTCTCTCTTCTCTCTGTGCTCTTCCTCCCACTCACCCTACCTCTCTCTCCCTCCCTCCCTCCCCTCCCTCCCTCCCTCCCTCTCCTCCTCCCTCCCCCTCCTCCCTCCCTCCCTCTCTCTATCTAACTTCCTCAGTGGCCTCTCTCTCTCTCTCGCTCTCTCCGTGTAACTCAGTTCTCTCTTTCTTCCTCCTGTGCTCTCTCTCTCTCTCTCTCTCTCTCTCTCTCTCTCTCTCTCTCTCTCTCTCTCTCTCTCTCTCTCTCTCTCTCTCTCTCTCTCTCTCTCTCTCTCTCTCTCTCTCTCTCATATCTCCTCCCACACGCTCTAACCACTTCCTTCGCTCTCTCGCTCGTCTCTCCTTCACAACTCTTATCCCTGTTTCCACTCTTCTGTCCGCTCTCTTTCTCTCGACCTCGCTTTTTTTCTTTTTGTCGCTCTCTCCTTCTGTCCATCTCTTGTACGTCTCGCAATCACTGTTTGGCCCTCTCTCCAACCCCCTCTCCTCTCCAACTCTCTCTCTTCTATATCACTCTTCCCTGCTGTCTCGCCCTCCCTCTCACCATCTTTCTCCTTCTAATTGTATCAGTTCCTATCTGTTTTTTCTCTCTCTCTCTAAATTATTGCTTAAAGAAATCTATTACCGGTGTTGACTCAGCACAATGTTATCCCAGCTTCTCGCTCGCCCTATGGAAATGAAAAAAAATCAACACCACGTAAACACATTGGAGAGAGAGAGAGAGAGAGAGAGAGAGAGAGAGAGAGAGAGAGAGAGAGAGAGAGAGGAGAGAGAGAGAGAGAGAGAGAGAGAGAGAGAGAGAGAGGAGAGAGAGAGAGAGAGAGAGAGAGAGAGAGAGAGAGAGAGAGAGAGAGAGACGCTGTGAAGCGTCAGACACCAAGACGTTTCGAGGCCTCCTCTGACATTGCGGGAAGGCGTGTGCTTGTCTTAACAAAAGCCCTTAATATCGTCTCTCTCTCGCGCGCTGCAAATCAACTCGGAGGAAGTGTAGCTCGTTAAAACCGCCCCCTGGTGGGCCAAGGAGATGCAGACGAACCCGCGTGATGATGGCTTGTTATCGAATCGGTGGAGAGCCTGTGTTATGATTCTTCCCCCCCAAACCGTTTCATCGTCGTCGATGGAGGAGTATGTGTGTGTGCGCTGGCGTCAGACACAAACTTTTTTTTTCTCCAGACCGCAGACTACTTATTGACCTGGTTTTTAGCTCCAGTGCCTCGACATAACGTGGGCCTTGTTTCTGTCTTTGATACGTGAATCATCGAAGCCTTTTGTTCCACCGCATTTCAACCTGGAGTTTGCCTTTTTTATCAATCTGAAATTTCACATACTTTTATTTTGATACTGTCTCTCTTTGTTTGTATATCTCTTGCCTCTCTCTCTCTCTCTCTCTCTCTCTCTCTCTCTCTCTCTCTCTCTCTCTCTCTCTCTCTCTCTCTCTCTCTCTCTCTCTGTCACACAGAATGTACTAACTGTCATTGCCTTTTATTATGTGATAATTCCCTACTCTCTAGTCCTTCTCTCTCTCTCTCTCTTCTCTCGCATCTCTCGTCCCGTCTCTCTCTCTCTCTCTCTCTCTCTCTCTCTCTCTCTCTCTCTCTCTCTCTCTCTCTCTCTCTCTCTCTCTCTCTGTCACACAGAATGTACTTAAACAACAAACAAAGAAATCACACACCTGCAAAAAACACACACTTTTACAACCGTCAACTGCATTTACAGCGACCATTGCAATGACAAGTTTTGAGATGTGCGTTAAACTGTGTGCGTTACTTGGCCACACACACACACACACACAACAGATAAACACATAAACAACATGCACATACTCACAGATCAAAATATAGACGGAGGTGCACACCTCACATGCACACACACAGATCAACACGCACACATGGAACCACACACACATACACAGATGAACACATGAGAGAGAGGGAGGGAGAGGGAGAGAGAGAGAGAGGGCGGAAGTGTGAGAGTGGGGCTAAGAGGGGTGCATGGAGGTGGGATGGGCTGGCAGGTTGGAGTGTGTGTGGTGTGTGTGTGTGTGTGTGTGTGTGTGTGTGTGCGCGCGAGCTCGCTAGCAAACGTACATAATGAAAAGTGCAAGCTCTGTCATTTTCCAGAGATAAAAGTGTTCTGATGAGAGCCAGAGACAAAAGGCAAGCATTAATCTCCTTGACGGGAGCATGCAGTCTGCTTTAACCTCCCCCTCCCTGAGACACACACACACACACACACACACACACACACACACACACACACACACACACACACACACACACACACACACACACACACACACACACACACACACACACACACACACACACACACCGGTTCAACCTCCACCCTATCGTTCTCCCGCCAGCCTCTTATCTGAGGCGATGCTAACCACACCATGGTACTACAAGCGGTCCACGTTCAAATCTCTGGCCCAATACACACGCATAAAAAACCTCCACACACTGTTGTATGAAGTTCTGCATGCACACACACACACACACACACATACAAACACACATTTTTGTATGAAGTCATGCACGAGCACACCGAACACACATACACACACACACACACTTTGTTGTATGAAGACATGCATGCGCACAAACACACACACACGCTATTGTATAATAGCATGCATGCGCACACACAAATGAAGCGAGCACAAATGAAGCGAGCACAAATGAAGCGAGCACAAATGAAGCGAGCACATGAATTATCTTGTATGAATAAAGGTCATATAATATTCAACACATTCTGTGTATATAATTATTCATCTCTTATACACTGCTTGCATCTTTCACTCAGTATCCGTGCTCTGTGGCGATCTGTGAAATGCACGTGATAAATTACAATGGTTCTAGAGATACGGTGCTAACGCCTTTCACCAAGAACTTGAATTAAAAGACGTGGAAACATTTGTGGTAATCTATGCATGTGCACATGTGTTAGCTGTGAGCATGTCACATAAAAGGTCTGCATGATGTATCCAGGAATAATTGGACTGTATTAGACGTATATTTCGAGATTTCTCATTTTGAATCAACCCCATAAAAACAACCTGTCGATGAAAAATAACAAAACAAAGGACAACACACTGCTTTAAATCACACCAATGTCATCAGCCGTCTGGGAGGTGTGTGTGTGTGTGTGTGTGTGTGTGTGTGTGTGTGTGTGTGTGTGTGTGTGTGGTGTGTGGTGTGTGTGTGGTGTGTTGTGTGTGTTGTGTGTGTGTGTTGTGTGGTGTGTGTGTGTGTGTGTTCGGTGTGCTCGTGCATGACTTCATACAAAAATGTGTGTGTGTGTGTGTGTGGTGTGGAAGGGGTCGTATCCATATGCGAGACACGCACGCTAATCAGATGCTAAACAAAAGCATAGCTCATCGTGGGCCCTTCAATGTTGATGTATAGCATAGCTAGCTCAACGTTGTTGCTATATTATACACGACTATTAATAACTCTATGCCAGGTCTATCATAATTGCAATGGATATGCGACCGCTTAATATAGGTCTCTACATGTCAAGGTTATTTTTTAATTATACCATCCACCGTTTTTGGTCAACATTTAGTCCTCTTTTAGCCGAGTCGTCTTGCAAGTCAGCCTGGGAACAAAGAAAGAATAAATCGCTATTGCAGCGGCAAAAATAAAATCCCTGCTCAAGCAAGTTTTGAAAAACCAACTGGACAGAGTTCAGGAAAAGGAATCACAACATAAACGAGGTAGGCCTATATATAAAATAATTGTATACAATGTCATTTGTCTAGTGTTTCGTCTCTAATGCTGTGCGATGTTGACAAATTGACAGTTTGTGGCAGTTAAAAACAAAACCGCCATTGGCCCCCGAAGCCCAGCGCTAAGACATTTCCAACATGATAGATTCTGGGAGGACATACAGAAGTTAATGCTGATTTTTTTTTTCAAATAGACAAGGGGCAAATAGTGGGTTAGCATTGTTCTCTGTAATTGTCTTCTGGGAGTTCTCCAAAACAGCTAGCATGCTACAACCTAGCTCGTAACATGTTAGCCTTTTTATCAAGCCTGACTATAACTAGCCACTGACTGGGGGGTTTGGCTAGCGTCCTAGCTTCCTAGCATCCTGAAGGCTCCAGTTCTGCCTTCAAAGGCATCTAAGGCTTTCAGAGGGGGAGGGGGGGGGGGGGGGGGGGGGGGGGAAAGAGAAGTTTGTTGAGATCTGTTGGTTTTGATGTTGAGTCTCTTTAGTGGGTCAACTCTCTACACTTTTTATTTTTTGCCATCCTCACACTCTCAGAAGTTGTTTGCTCCAATTAGATACCCATGGATAACTCTCAGCCCGTGTTCACAAAAAGGTTTCAGTACTTAAACGCCTCAAGTCACGATTTTTTTAGGATTCGATTTATATTATTATTGGATACTTTTTCCCCAGAGTTTACGAATCACATAGGGATTAGTGTCTGATCTAGAACCTCAACCACACTTTATATCTTTGGATGAAAGTATCACCAGTAACACTGTTACAAGACATTAGTGTTGGGACATGTTTTTAAGATAGTCAATGAAAATCACATAGAAAACTGGCTGGTGACACTTTATAATCAGGGTACATTAATTCCCATTAGTTAATGCAGTAATATCCAGTATTCTATAACATTGGCATAGAGGTTGAGTTATATATTAACCCTAGTTAATATTAACTGACATTAGTTCATACATTTTTATAACTGCAGCTTGACTGAATTGAAAAAAGTCGATTCTATTTGATAAGGACTCTTAACTCTGCTCAGAAAACTGCCCTATATCCTGCGATGCCAACCTTATATTGTGCTTTACGGAATTTCTTCCAGGATAGATATTGTCCCATTATGACTGCTATCATCCCCTTGGATTTTTACAATAGAGCTGTCCGAGGGAAGTACCACTATGACCACTTTACTACAACCTTAACATTTATTGGTCTTTTACTGTGCTGATGATGCATTCTGGGGCCTGGTGGGTGCAACCTGCTCTGAGATTATATCTTCAGTGAACCGGACAACCGGACAAACCTCTTTCTTGCCATTTTCCCGCGAATAAATATTCTCGGTATCTTTTGGCCGAGACAGAAGTTAGTATGCAGAGGGTTTACTGCACTTACAGATGGTAAATTGATAGGTTTCATTTAATAGGAAGCTGTTTGTTTTTACTGTTTAGTCATATTGAATCAGTTTCCTATAGCGTAAAGGCTTTATAGCTATGGTTAAGCACACAAATTTGAAATGAAAAATTGCAGATACCCAAGGGAAACGGATATCGCCCATGGGCCTACAACAGCAATATTGATACAGTAATCACCACATCAAGGAGTGAAAAAGTGATGAAACATGATGAAAAATGTATGTAAAGAATACAGAGTTGATTCAAACAAACCTAATGAGTCCACATGCATCGGTATTACCAGTAGTTGCTATGGGAAAGAAAGCAAAGAGACACAAAAAGCTATTAGCTTCTTGGCTGGGAAATTGTTTAAGGCAGTCTTTGAAATGCCCCGAGCTCAAGTTCATCTGAAGTTCACAAACACTATGGCGGCACAGAATACAAGAAGAACCAGCGTTTTGCCATGTTAATAATAAAATGATATGAATACATAGGCTCAAGTCTCTAGGGCCTTCCAAACAAATTATGTATATACTGAATTGCCGAATTGCAATTCTGGTTTTCTTGCTTTTCGTTTGCGATATGATTAGCTTTCTCAAATCCTGAACCACCTTTGTATGACCCTGATGAAAAATGTTAAAAAATGCAATCATTTGCAATGGAGGAACATAATCTCCAATTTCTTCCATTTGTTTCCAAGTCTTCATTTCAATTATTATAATGGTTTTGTACGACTCCAGAAATTTGAATTTCCCTCAAAACTGATTTACACTGCATTGCATCAGCCCAGTTCAAGATACGATGCCACATAGCGTAGTGTAGCTAAAAAACGATTTCACAAAGTTATCATTTTAAACCGTAATATATAACATCTTTCTTTAGGATAATTTCAACCGCTCTCTTTTAATGGGTGATATTATGCCTCCAGCTGTGGCATAATGTGATTAGCCATCACAAGCCGCTTAAAAAAAATCTGTCTTTTCCCGTGTTTTAGGGATATCACAAGTGGGCGTGTCCTCCTAGATATACGATAGATGAGTCATGTTTGCTGCAATCCACTGGGTAGGCTGATGGACTGATCTATCCACCATGCATCTAGGTGGCCGCGCCCACTTGTGATGTCACATAAAAACACACAGATTTTCATGGTTGCACTTTTCACAGCTTGCAATGGCTGACATTGACACCTGGGGGCATAATATCGCCCCTTTAAGAAAACATCCCTTACCTCAACCATTAAGGTCAACAGGTGAATGCATGGTCTCTCTTCCAAACCCCACAGCCACACTGTGTTTGAAGCTATACTCACAGATATTAAGAGACATTATCATGTTTACTACGTCTTTTTTGTTGTCGCTGCTATGCATTCAGTTGTGTCGCTCGCTTTTCACACAGGTAGGCCTCGACCAAGGCCTGACCATGACCCCGGAGGAATACTAAGCAGTTTTGTTTCCAGCCACTGCTCCATTGATCCCAATAAACCACCCCAAATGTCTCCCTCTGCGATTTTGCCCCCCCCATGGTTAATCAATGAATGTATTGATTCATTGACAAACAGATTGAGTTCAAGTGCTAGGTTTTAGTAAGTACCGTTCAGTGATTCTGCAGAAGCTTTTATCCGGAGGGACTCGCAGGGAATTCTCTTATTTTCTTTTGACACGGGTCATTAAGGACCGTGTGTGTGTGTGTGTGTGTGTGTGTGTGTGTGTGTGTCTGTCTGTCTGTCTGTCTGTCTGTCTGTCTGTCTGTCTGTCTGTCTGTCTGTCTGTCTGTCTGTCTGTCTGTCTGTCTGTCTGTCTGTCTGTCTGTCTGTCTGTCTGTCTGTCTGTCTGTCTGTCTGTCTGTCTGTCTGTCTGTCTGTCTGTCTGTCTGTCTGTCTGTGTCTGTCGTTGTCTGTCTGTCTTGTCTGTCTGCTGTCTGTTGTCTGTCTGTCTGTCTGTTCTGTCTGTCTGGTCTGCTTGTCTGTGTGTCTGTCTGTGTCTGTACGTGTGTGTCTGTCTGTCTGTCTGTCTGTCTGTCTGTCTGTCTGTCTGTCTGTCTGTCTGTCTGTCTGTCTGTCTGTCTGTCTGTCTGTCTGTCTGTCTGTCTGTCTGTCTGTCTGTCTGTCTGTCTGTCTGTGTGTGTGTGTGTGTGTGTGTGTGTGTGTGTGTGTGTGTGTGTGTGTGTGTGTGTGTGTGTGTCTGTGTGTCTGTGTGTGTGTGTGTCTGTGTGTGGTTAAGATGAGTAGCAGATGAATAAGCACTTGTGGCATTTCTTTGGCCGGGTGTATCATCTCGTTGACTCTTTTCCCCATGATATATAAGCCTTGTTTATGGCCCCCGTTTCATTAGAGTTATGAGTTAATTGTTAACTTTGGTTTGTTAAGTTCTTCTCTTTTTTGAAGCCGTCAACATTTTCTCTCAAGGACGTCCCTCTTCACCTAACATATTTAATTTTATTCATAATTCTTCAAAAAAGTTCTGTGGAGCAAATTCATACATTAGACATACTTCAAAAATAATCACAAGTGCCTTACACCAATTTAGTTACACGGTCTCCCTCCCCCTCCTCCCTCCCACACTCCGTGTAACAAACATTGTTCATATATTTTTTTATATAAATGCTTCAATAAACATAAAATACATTTTTGCCGCCCTTTAACATGAAGCCAAAATGCCTTGAACCAAGGACGTTCAAACCCAGAAAAAAAATCATTATTGTCTTGTCTGGAGTAAACCGTATTTTCCTCATCTCCTTCCTTAGGTTCACACTACGGTGAAGGCAGCAGTGAGTGCGAGAAGAGACTCATTCCTTCACAAGCTAGTGCAGAATTCACATCAAACCCGGGGCTTTTGAGGGTCCCAAAGCCCATCAGTGGCTGACGAGTCCAAACGAGCCGCCTGTTATCAGTGATTCATCCTAACAGCCCGGACTATCGCTGGTTGAACCGTCGCGCTGAGGCAGCCAGAGCCAGATAGAGCCGGCGTTTATTTATTTTTGATGTTGTACTGCTGGGTTTGGATCTCTTTTCTGACTACCTCGACCCACTATTCTCTCTTTATCCTCTCGATGCGATGAAGCTGGCTTTCGGAGGAGGCGTTTTTTTTTTTCCCTTTACCGCTCACTCTGGTGAGACGTCAGCGCTTTCGCAGCAACTGCACTGTTAAGTGTCTGGATGTGAACTTGTCCAAAAACGTGACAAAAAAACGTTGAACTTTCCCTGTGTCCATGAGATTTGCGCATAAATATATATATATATTTATATGTATTTATTGTGATCTGAAGTTACAGAGGTGTCCCATTGCTGTCAGCGTATCTTTGGGTACTTTCTCCCCCTCACCGTGGTTACTAAAACATTCATGCGATGCGACAGGACTTTGCTGTTGTTTGGCTAGCTGTGACTCAAATCCGATGTTTCGGGGATGCTCGTGACATTGACTCCAGGGGAAGCAAGGGTTTGCAGACAATTTATCCAAAGGAATCTCCGAAAAAATTGCTGAAAGCAAGATTTTATTTTTTTTACAATCGCTGCACCAAAAAAAAAAGACCAACCTGTTAAGACATCGACTCGAAATTGACGCGAAATTTGAAATCGTGAAGGGAAAAAAAATGCTGTGGAACGGTGAAGAGTGTTTTTAGAGATCAAAGGGCCACAGAGTGTCTTTGGTGCAACTTTTGGGATTGGCCTGTCACTAATTTTATATTTGTGCTGAAAAAAAGAAAGTCCTAATGGTACAGAGCTACAAAGCTCACGTCAACCCATCGCGTGGCAGAGAATAACACCGTAGGCACCACAGAGACTGTTGGCAGCAAAGAAACAACAACAGAAAGTAGTATTTTTTCAGGCCGTCTGCAACTGTCAGTTTGCATTTAATGAATCATTTGGAGGAGTGAGTCAGAGGAGAGAGACAGTTTTCTCTCTCCTTTTTTTGTTGCTTCTTTCATTTGTCTTTCTTAGTTGAATTCTCTCTCTCTCTCTCTCTCTCTCTCTCTCTCTCTCTCTCTCTCTCTCTCTCTGTTGCTCTCTCTCATCTCTCTCTCTCTCTCTCTCTCTCTCTCTCTCTCTCTCTCTCTCTCTCTCTCTCTCACACCCCTTGGCATGCTATGTTAGCAGTCTTCTGATCGGTGAGGTCATGAAAAAGTCAGTTTGATTCTTTCCATAGCTTCCTTATGTTCTCTAGCATTGGCTCATCCTGTCAATGTCATTGACCTTAATATAAAATGACTCTTAATCCGGAAATACAGGAATTGATCTTCGATTTGTTGTTTTTCCTGAACGGTTGGTTGTGGGTCCAAAGCCCAATGTCCCGTATGCATTCTTGAGCGTCAACCCTTTAGTGAGTCCTCTCTGCTGAATAACAGGGCTGTAGTTAAGATTTAAATTGTACAATTTGAGGGGAATTTGTTAGAAAGGCCAAAGCCATCCGTCAGCGATTAGCGGGTGAAATGTGCCGTGCGAATATCTGTTTCGAGTTGACTGCACCTCTCATTCCCTGCATTAGCCCCTTTAAAGCTTGGACCTGTTAATTTCTGACCAATCAAAATATATCTCCCCTGATTGGCTCAGGGAATACGCCATGCCTGTCAATCACAGGTGCGTGGATGGTGGAAAAAATACGAAGGCTTCGTTTTCTTCGTTTGCCTATTATTTTTGTAAATTCAAAGGCGTTTTGGACAAAAGCGTCTAAATGCTAAATGTGAGTGAAAACAGTCGTACTGGTAATGCTGGCGTCATCGTCGACACGGAGCCTCACAGTGAAGTTGTGAGTGTGTGCGCTGTCACTAAAGCCCCAGACTTGGAGAAAACGTGGGGCCGCCCATGGCACCCTCAACACCGTGTTGACAGGGTAATCCAAGACTTCCACCTCCTTCAACGCTTCCTCTTAAGCTCCAGCCTATTTTTAATTGTCTAATTTGTCTAATTAATATGCTTGGTGTTTGAGTTGTGTTTTGTGTGTGTAAAAATGACTTATGTGTGCTCATGTTTAATTTGATATGACTATTTTTTCCATCATAAATTATTTATGCATTTTGCGGCGAGAGTGATCACTGTCTTCCCAAATCTGGGGAACCTCGAGTTTAAGAGGTTAAAAGTATGTGATCACCAAACTAGTGAGCTAGTTTGTATGTGTGTTGGTAAGCTAGTGTGCTAGTGTGTGTAAACATGCGGTCCAAAGCTTGTGTGTTCCAATCCCAATGCCCACAGTCTAGCTGTAGAGGTGCACTTGAGCAAGATGCATACCTTCCATAAACCCTGAGCATGCTTTCCTCCAATGCTAGTCTTACGCAGGGCACTTTAAATGGTAAATGGACTGCATTTATATGGCTTTTTCTAACCAGGGGCCACTCAAAGCTCTTTACAATATTGCCTCACGTTCACTCATTCATACACACATTCACACACCGACAGAGGAGTCAACCACGCATTGCGACAGCCAGCTCGTCAGGAGCAGTTAGGGTGTGGTGGGGGATCGAACTAGCGGCAAACCCGAACTAGCGGCAAACCCGCTCTGACTGCTGAGCCGGATCCCCTCCCCCCGCTGTTCCACACCCGTTCTCCGAAACGCACCTCCCGCCAAAACCCCCTCGCTCCTGCCCGCTAACGAGCTCTGCGTCTAAATCGGATGCCGCTGTAAAAGCCTTTGCCAAATGACTAACCAGTAAAAGAGTAATTGCAGCGTCGTCGGGGGCTATGCAGAGAGCCCTGACGTAACGCGCTCCAGTGGTCCTGATTGAACCGTCCCCCCCTCCGCCGCTGCGACGCAAACACTTAAAACGACACATTTCTCAGCGCGCCAAAGAGGGGCCGTGAAGGCCGTGATAACTCTGGATTGCTTGTAAAATTCAAACATCAATTTGCCAGGCCATTTGACGCGTCCGTCATGAGGATATAGGTAGAATATTGATGCTTTGTAAGCGCCCCCCCGCACCGACAGCACACAGACTGTAGCCAATCAATACGGGTTGGTAAAAAAAGAGAAGAGCAGTCAATCCTTGTGTTTATGACCCAGATATAAGACTCTAATTATGGGTGGAGGGGCTGGGGTTGGAAAATTCTCTCTCTCTCTCTCTCTCTCTCTCTCTCTCTCTCTCTCTCTCTCTCTCTCTCCTTTCTCTCTCTCTCTCTCTCTCTCTCTCTCTCTCTCTCTCTCTCTCTCTCTCTCTCTCTCTCATGGATGCGCGCACGCACAAAAAATCACACATTTGCACAAATATAAACACACTCACATACATATACACACTCAATCACAAACATGAAGACAGACAGACAAACACACACTCAATCAATCACACGTTTACACACACATGCACTCAGACACGCATTCATAGATCTACACACATGCATACACAAGCACAAACTTTCACACACTGTCACATGCACGCACGCACGTGCACATGGAAACCCTCCCGTTGATCCACACAAGTATACTCACAGACACACACACACACACACACACACACACACACACACACACACACACACACACCACACACACACACACACACACACATGTACACACACACACCACACACAACACACAACACACACACACACACACACACACACACACACACACATGTACACAAACACACACAAATATATTGACATACATTCTGCCCACAGGTTGCGTCCGCTGGTAATAAGTTGTACAGCAGACTTTTCACTCCTGAGTAATCAATGTGTAATTCATCATTATTTACCCTGTAACCATGAACACCCAGTGGACACACACACACACACACACACACACACACACACACACACACACACACACACACACACACACACACACACACACACACACACACACACACACAAACTCCCGGGACCAACGTGGAGAGCTAATTACGAGGATGGAGGGGAAGGAGGGGGGAGCTGGGGAGAGGGGGGAGTGAGTGTTGGGAAAGAGAGATGACACGTGTGTGTGTGTGTGTGTGTGTGTGTGTGTGTGTGTGTGTGTGTGTGTGTGTGTGTGTGTGTGTGTGTGTGTGTGTGTGTGTGCGCCCCTCTGTAAGCTGTGCAGCTGCAGCTCTCGATGAACATGCCATAGATCTATGGATGACCGTGTGTGTGTGTGCGTGCGTGCGTGCGTGTCCTGCCTTGACCCATCCTCTCCTCCACCTCCATCTGAGAGCTCGTGTTTGATTGGCTCTGGTATATGCGTCTGGCCCGCCTTCCGATCGAATAGAGCTAATCACAACCCTTTATCTCATATGGGGCGGGCCAATCACCACCCTTTCAACGCAAACATAGTCAAGAAAATTATCATTACTTCAAAGCATTACCGGATTCAAATGTGCATCTACTCCTTTGTATTGCCTTGTCTTATAAGACGTATTATTAATAGAAGTCGCCATAGTAACGGTGGTAGGGTAGCAGAAGTTGTAGCGGCAGTAGCTGCAGTATTAGCAGTTGCAGATCTAGTTGTTGTCGTTGTAGCACCAGCATTATTCGTAGCCATAGCAAAATAAGATTATTATTTCATGATTTCTGCTATCATTCTTACACCAAGCGTTGATGGGTGGAGTTGTCGTTAGGAAGCAGATGAGCAGTCCCTAATAAGAGGGGAATCTTTCTGCGAGCAGCCGGTCTTTCTTGTCACTTTTGGGCCACGGCCAAGAAGAACGCACTGAGTCGAATTTATTGGGTTGTTTCCCTTCTTAATCGTCCGCTTCTGTGATACTTTAAATGAAAACATATTTGCGCTCGCGTGAAAAACAAGCAGTCGACGAAAATGATAGCGCGAAGTCAACAACGTTTGCAGTTTTTCCTAAACGCCGCCAACTAGCTTTCCTATTGTTTCAATTTGTTATTTTTGGTAAAGCACTGACACAGAAAACAAAACAAAGTTATGCTACTGGGGGGTAGGATAGTATTGATGCTTGTGGTGTTTGACTCCCGGAATAATTTAACTGAGGGAGATAACAGAGAGAGATAGATATAGAACAGATATATCTATCCATCTATTGAGATAGGTAGGTAGAAGGGGTTAACCCTAACCCTCCCACTTTCCAAATCTTCCTGAGAGAGAGAGAGAGAGAGAGAGAGAGAGAGAGAGAGAGAGAGAGAGAGAGAGAGAGAGAGAGAGAGAGAGAGAGAGAGAGAGAGAGAGAGAGAGAGAGAGAGAGAGAGAGGAGAGAGAGAGAGAGAGAGAGAGAGAGAGAGAGAGAGAGAGAGATGCACTGAGACTGGAGAGAGAGAGATGCACTGAGACTGGAGAGAGAGAGATGCACTGAGACTGGAGAGAGAGAGATGCACTGAGACTGGAGAGAGAGAGAGATGCACTGAGACTGGAGAGAGAGAGAGAGAGAGAGAGAGAGAGAGAAAGAGAGAGAGAGAGAGAGAGAGAGAGAGAGAGAGAGAGAGAGAGAGAGAGAGAGAGAGAGAGAGAGATGCACTGAGACTGGAGAGAGAGAGAGAGAGAGAGAGAGATGCACTGAGACTGGAGAGAGAGAGAGATGCACTGAGACTGGAGAGAGAGAGAGAGAGAGAGAGATGCACTGAGACTGGAGAGAGAGAGAGAGAGATGCACTGAGACTGGAGAGAGAGAGAGAGAGAGAGAGAGAGAGAGAGAGAGAGAGAGAGAGAGAGAGGAGAGAGAGAGAGAGAGAGAGAGAGAGAGAGAGAGAGAGAGAGAGAGAGAGAGAGAGAGAGAGAGAACGCTGAGCGGATGAATTCACAAAGAAACAGCCGACAAAGCGGTGTTGTGGAAGGGTATAAAAACACAACATAAATACGTTAATACAATTTATATCAATTCATAGACATAAAAGAATTTTCATTTCAAGTTTGTAGAAAATGGTTCGACTCCACGCACTGGGAGGCCTCCCCTCTTCATCTTGGTCCCTCTCCTCCCTCCTCCCCCCTCTCTCTCCCCCCCGCCACACATCAGAATGGACACCAATTTGATGGCAAGGTGATGCAGTGTTAAGGCCAGCTGTTCTCCCCCCCCCCCCCCTCTCCCTCCCAACCCTCCCACCCATCCCTCCCCTGCACCCATGGCTCTCCCTCTGCCCTACATCCCTGAGTCTCGTTCATCCATCTCCTTCCTCCCTCTCTCCCCCCTCTCTGGCTCAGTCTTCTTTCATCTTCAATTTTTCTGTTTTTTCTCCTCCTCACTTTCTCCTCTCCTCTCCCTTTTTTGCTGCTCTATGCCTCTCATTTTATTTCTGGCTATCACTCTCTCTCTCTCTCTCTCTCTCTCTCTCTCTCTCTCTCTCTCTTCTCTCTCTCTCTCTCTCTCTCTCTCTCTCTCTCTCTCTCTCTCTCTCTCTCTCTCTCTCTCTCTCTTCCACTTTCCAGCTTCTCTGTCTGTCTTTTCTTAATCATCTTCCTTCACTTCTCTCCTGTTTTTCCTCTCTCTCTTTATTGTTCCTCACCTCTCTCTCTCTCTCTCTCTCTCTCTCTCTCTCTCTCTCTCCTCTCTCTCTCTCTCTCTCTCTCTCTCTCTCTCTCTCTCTCTCTCTCACACTCAATATGTCCTACATACAGTGTCCTCTCCATCAGGGGTGTGCAAGACTCCATCCACTCACTCAATGTCAATTTTTAGGCGGAAGCCTAAAGTCTACTTCGGTCCCGAGAAGAAGATGGCATCTGTCAGAGATTGCGGTTATAAACAACACGTCACAGCCTCAAAGGTGGTTCGGAATCCAGTCTCCATTTTAAGAAAAGAGCAGAGAGAGTATGTCTGACTAATGAGGTCAATGACGTGATCATTTCTATTTTCAAAGACGTCTGGATGGAGATTGGCTGGTTTGAATTTCGGGGTGAGAGTAAATTGGTCACAGCATTATGAATTCTGCCTTGACGTCGAATGTGGGTTTTGCTTGAAATCCGTTGGTTGGTTGATGTGACGAATTTGAAATCCACCCTCTATTTTTAGGCAGGGTATCGGGGAAAATAAAAGGTAATAATCGGGCTCCAACTGCCTGCCAACTTTACTTGTTTATTTATGACGGTGCTTAGTGTGATCGCTGACTCCAAGACGCGGCAATCGTAGATCAAAACCTTTTAAAAAAAACGACCAAAATGGATAGGTACAATAAAAGTGCCGAGCTGCACATTTCGGGTCTTTCTCTTCTTTCCTCGAGCGAAACGGGTTCAGTGTGAAGCCACACATTCTCAGAGTGAAAAAAAGAAAGATACTTTCCAGCAGTTTCTTGCTGGCGTTATATTAACAGTTTTTTTTTTCCAAGGACAAGATTAATGATTCCTCCTCTTGAAACAATGCTAATGATCACCCCAAACGTCTGTGCGTTGCTTCTATTTATCTTGGCTCCGTAAATTAAAGGAACGGCTTTCGAATCTTCATTTCCCACAAGAGCTCCCTTTCCTCTTGCCAGTCGAATACCAATTTGTCTTTGATTAACTTAGCTTGCTAAAAAATAAGTTGATGAGTATGATGACTTGAATTTTTGCCTCAAAATCACAGGTGGAAGGTTTTTGGCTCCACGGATACCAGCCTGCTTCCTTAAATTGTGTTCTTTTTATATATACAGAAAACCTGGCAAGCAAAATGTCGTGCGCTAAGGTATGGCAAGTTTCCTTTTCTATTTACTGAAAAGTAATAGCGTCCGAGAAAAAAAAACGGCAGTTGCCAATGGCGAGAATTCATCCTCAAACACGGGCGTATTAACAGGAGGAGAGCCAAACAATAATTTGTACCGAGATTGCAGTTTTCCTCACACTGACAACGTAAGAGAGAGAGAGGCGCAAAAATGACAGAAAAATATGTTTCGCGCTCGGCTGCCAATGCAGCAGCCCCTAAGAAGGGGAGGACTAAAATTAGCTAGGTCAAATTTGACACAGGGGGTTGCAAATGTGCTTAGCCACCCTCCTCGCTTCTGCACGCACGCGCACACACACACACGCATGCACATGCACAGACATGTACGCACACGCGCCAACACGCGTACACACACACACACACACACACACACACACACACACACACACACACACACACACACACACACACACACACACACACACACACACACACACACACACCCCCACACACCCCCACACACACCCACACACACACATACTTTCACACACATAGACACACACAGAGACGCACGCACAGATATATACACACACACACACACACACACACACACACACACACACACACACACACACACACACACACACACACACACAAATCGACAGCATCATTAGGCTTTTCAATAAACATCATCTGGGCTGGAAATGATGAATCCTAGCAGCGTTTGTTTCCAGCGTGTTACCAGAGAGAGGCGGGAGGCAGGCTGGGGGTGTTCAGGGGTATTGATATGCCCCACGTGGCGCCAACACCTGACACATTTCCTGGCAGCCATTCAGACATGCTGCCTCCCTTTGGCTCATCTGCACTTCCTGGAGACGCCCCGCCGAGCGCGCTCAGTAGGGGGGGGGGGGCGGGGGTCAATGCAATGAGCTGCGAGGAAGACAGTTGGCACTAAATGGGAATGTATGCAGAGGCGTTTAAAACATGGGATTTGTGCGTTCTTCTGTGATCGGGCTGTCACTGTTTCTGAGGGGGAGAAGTATTGAACGTGGGAAGTTTTTACAGCATCTATACTTATGTTTCCTAAGACTTTGTTTCAATAACAGTTTAATAAATATAATTGTATGGTGTCTCTTCGAATTTAATTAATTTATGCAGCACTTTTCAGAGGATTTCTACTTTGCAACTCACAATTTGTTTTTTTTAATGGATTATTCAAACTAATTCGTGAGGAGGAGCTGTCTAAAAACTATAGCCGGCAGAGTTAAAAGAGATGAAAAGGTTTTCAAATCCCATCCAGTTCTAAAAACGTTCAACGTTAAAGGTGCTACTGTCAAATAGCTCCCACATTGATACTTCTGTTTAAGGCTACGTTTTGCAGGACAGGACATCACATCGAGTAGTGCCTGAATCATGTCTCTTATTTTCGGCCCAATTCCAGAACAAAATATCCCAATAAATTCACGACTAGTTCATGGTCAATTTAGTTTAAATAGCGCAGATCTGACGAGAAGACATACTGTTTCCAATGTTTGTCAAAGTTACATTTTTGAGTTTGAGTGATCAAAAAAATTATCGTAATATCTTTTTTATTGATACATCATTCGCTCACCTAAATCCATGCAAGGCCTTCCATCAAACGCCAGTATGATCAAATGAACATGTGCCTGGTTGTTTTTTAAAAAAAAAAACAAGTCATCTTCTTTAGAAGCATCAAGTTCCATTCTGATTAATTTCTTTTACGGATAAGCAAGTAGAATTAACGTGCTACACCACATCATGGGCTGACCTTCATTTTTTGCAATTCAATTTTTGTCTGTTCATCCTAAATGTAAATGAAAAATAATCTAAAACATGAATGAGTCTCCTCACGGCGGTCGTCTAGCGTGTGAAGAGAAACAGGTTGTTGTGACATCTTCAACGAAGGGCGAAATATATTTGTCACCTCCCTTTATCGAAACGATTAAACAACGAGTCGTGCGATTGCTGTGATGTATGGCGTTCAATATGCGATACGACTACATGATTTACAATATGTGGGATCACGTTATTCATGTTATTAATGAGTTTAAATATTGCATGAAACCGACTGGGGGTAGCAAAGTACGCACACGCACACAGACACACACAAACACACACCTGAAAGACGTACGCGCACACCGGACGCAGACACACACACACAAAAATATACACATCTGACACACAAAACACACACACCTGACACACACACACACCTGACACACACACACACCTGACACACACACACACACACATACGGACAAAGATGCACACACACACGGACACACACACCAGAGACACACACCAGACACGGACAGACACACACACACACACACACACACCAGAGATACACACAGACATCCTCGCACACACTCACGGCAGACAGACAAAAACAAATCTCCACCATTATTATTTAGTCCTTCACATTTAAGAGACAGCGCTGTGGAGTCGTTGCTTCCTTGTTCTAATTAGCCAATCAGGTGGGACCACTGAAGCGGCTCTGCGGCTCATAGATTAAAAACCGTTGGCTTGTGACGAGAGCCCGGTCGCCATTGGTGGAAACAAAAAAGATGTTGAGAAAAAAAACCCAGAAGAAAAGTCAGTCTGGAGAACAACTGCTCTTGTGGTGTGTGTGTGTGTGTGTGTGTTGTGTGTGTGTGTGTGTGTGTGTGTGTGTGTGTGTGTGTGTGTGTGTGTGTGTGTGTGTGTGTGTGTGTGTGTGTGTGTGTGTGTGTGTGTGTCAAAACGCAGACACACACACCCATAGGCGCACACACATACATGCACACACACGCACACACATGCCTGCATGCGCACAACCACACAGACACACATGGAAAAAAAAACACACACATAAACGCACACAGTCACAGAAATACACTGCTCATATTTATAGACATGGTCACGGAAATGAACGCGCATACAGTCCCATAGACGCGCGCATTCACAAACCTTTATCGATTATGCTAGGTTATGCTAACTATGCTAGATTATGCTAGCTTCCTGACTTTACCACGGAGGTCACCTGACGCCCCCTGACGGTATTTGAGCGATGGCTCAGAGAAGAAAGGGTAAAAAAAAAGTAGGAGCACGTTAAAATAACGTACTCCCCTGGCCCCTTGCTACTCAGACAGCAGAATACATGAGCGGGCGCGCAGACTGCTGGCAGCTCGCGTTCTCCTCAGCATCTCTCTCTCTCTCTCGCCTCCACCGACGGAAAATAATAATTCATTTAGTGGTTATTCAATGCCACCGCGTCGCTTGGCCTCTCGTTCGCCCTACTTCTCTCTCTCTCTCTCACGTCCCCCTCTTCCTCTCTCCAACCCTCATCTTTTTCTTCCTCTCTCACTCTTTGTCTCTCTCTATCTATCTCTCCCTTTGGTCCCTGTCCTCTCTCTGTCTACCTCTCTTTCTATCTCTCTTTCTCTCTCTCTCTCTCTCTTTCTGTCTCTGTTTCCACCATCTCTCTCCCTCCCTCTCCCCTCCACCTCCCTCTCATTCTCTCATTGTCCCCTGTTTATCTCTCCCCCCCCCCTCTCTCTCCCTCTCTACTTAGTCTGCTGCCTCACTCTCTCGCCCTCTTTCTCTCAATCTCCCCTGTGTCTCTCCCATTCTCTCTCGATTCCTCTCTCTCTCTCTCTCTCTCTCTCTCTCTCTCTCTCTCTCTCTCTCTCTCTCTCTCTCTCTCTCTCTCTCTCTCTCTCTCTCTCTCTCTCTCTCTCTCACTTTCATACAGTTTGATTTTCTCTCCTCCTCTCCTCCGTCATCTCTCTCACTTCTCACACAGCTGACACTCTCTCCTCCTCCACACTCACTCACTCACACACTCACACACACAAACACGCACGCGCGCGCGCACACACAGTGTCAGGGACAATTGTTTTGACCAGGCATTGGGCCAAGGGCTATATACCAGCTGTAATTCCATTCTATTGCTCGGCTGGGTCACCTTATGGTTGACCTGTCCCTTCAGAGTCTGCCGCTACATGTGTGTGTGTGTGTGTGTGCGTCTGTGTGTGTGCGATATTGTATGTCTTCGACTATAGAAGAGCAAGAGGGTGAGTGTGTTTTCTTGTGTGCTTGATAGTGTGTGTGTGTGTGTGTCTGTGTTTGTGTGTGACTGGTAGATGGCAAAAGGGTGTATGCGTTTGTGTTTGTGTGTGTGTGACTGTAAGCGAGAGGGAGATTGTGTGTCTGAGCATGAGTGTGACTTTAAGAGAGAGCATGTGCTTGTTTGTGTGTGTGTGTGTGAGGGTTTGCGGGTGTGACTTTGCGATAGTGTGTGTGTCTGCATGTATAGGCTTCAGGCGTATGCACCTGTGTGCATGCGAGTGCGACTGTGTGCGCCCGCGTGTTGGTGTGCAACACACAAACACAGACATGCACACTGCGCCACGTTCACAAGATCGTGTTCTCCACAGATAAGGAAAGGGGTCGGCGGTGAGGGGTGAGATATGGGGAAAAGGAGGTGGGTTGGTTAAGGTGTGGCGGTTGGTGCGCGGGGTGTTGTTGGGGTGGGAGGGGAGGGTGAGGAGAGTTGGGGCGAGAGGGGTGATTTGGGGGCTGAACGGAGCCGATAGCATGGGTGGTGCTACGGCCACGGCGTTAAGTGTGCGCACACACACACACACACACGCACACGCACACGCGCACACGGGCGCACACACACACAAAAACATATGCAACCTTAAACGTCGCACACACAAAAACATATGCACCCTTAAACGTGCACACGTTTG
Source organism: Melanogrammus aeglefinus (assembly GCA_900291075.1). Lineage (NCBI taxonomy): Eukaryota > Metazoa > Chordata > Actinopteri > Gadiformes > Gadidae > Melanogrammus > Melanogrammus aeglefinus. The sequence goes on from OLKM01001666.1 coordinate 30,715, forward strand.
GGTGCTGGTGTGTGTGTTATCTTCCTCTTCTTTCACCTTTGTCTCTCCTTCTTTGACTTCCATTGTGTGTGTGTGTGTGTGTGTGTGTGCATGAGTGTGAGTGTGTTGTCGTGTGTACTACCATGTCATCTTCCTCCAATGATCTGCTTGTGTGTGTGTGTGTTTGTGCCCTTGTCTGTGTGTGCTGGTGTGCGCGCGGGTGCGTGTCATATTTCCGTATAATATCTAATAAAACAGGGATGACATTAAAAATTAAGTTAAATTAAGTGTGTGTGTGTGTGCGTGTCCGTGCGTGCGTGCGTGCGTGCGTGCGTGCGTGCGTGCGTGCGTGCGTGCGTGCGTGCGTGCGTGCGTGCGTGCGTGCGTGCGTGCGTGCGTGCGTGTGCGTGCGTGCGTGTGTGTGGAGGGGTGCGGGGGTCAGTCATGGCGGTTGGGGTAATGTGATGTGGCGTGTCCTTGCGTCTTGACCTACTGTGTTATTGAATCTGACCCTGGTCTCTGATCTCTCTGTCGGCCTTTTTCTCTCTCTCGCTCTGTCCCTCTCCCTCTCCATCCATCTCTTTCTGGGACCATCTCTCTCCCTCTCTCCTCTCTTTCTCTCTCTCCTCACTCCCCCTCCTCCATCTTTCTCTCTCTCTCTCTCTCTCTCTCTCTCTGTCTCTGTCTCTCTGTCTGTCCATCTCTCTCTCCCTTCTCTCTCTGTACTTCTCTATCCCTCTCTCTTCTTCTGTCACATTTGTTTTCTCCCTCTTTTATTGCGTTGCTTTCTTTTCCGTCACCCACATCTCTCTATCTTATTCTCCTCTCTCTCTGTCTCTCTCTCCCTCTCTCTCTCTCTCCTTTCCCTCTCTCTCCCTCTCTCTCTCTCTCTCTCCCTCTCTCTCTCTCTTTCTCTTCATCTCTCTCTCTCTCTCTCTTCTCTCTCTCTCTCTCTCTCTCTCTCTCTCTCTCTCTCTCTCTCTCTCTCTCTCTTCCAATCCCTCCCTCTCCATTTCTTCCTCACTCTCTCTGTCTCTGGTGCAATTTACCCTTCTGACTGCACTGTTCTGTCTTGAAAAGCGGCCTCTACTTTCCTTCAGTCTCGTGATGAGAACACATCATGCTCAGCTGTTGTTCGCAAAGGCTTATCGTGTTCCGACAGACAGGGTCGCCTGTTTTTGGGTGAAATGGTTTCTTATTCTTCCTGTGATGATGGGTGAGGCTGCGTGTGAGTGGGAGCCTGACGTCTTTGTATTCCAAGGATGAAATGTCTGCGTAGTATGCTTTTAACCTGTTGTGGTAGAACTTATTTTACATTAACACTTAGCAGATGCTTTTATACAAAGCGACTCATAATAAGTACATTTGTCAGCATAAAGAGAAACAACATTTTGCGGTAGGAACAGTATGTTCGTAGAACCAAGTGCCAAGCACTAACAATAACCAGGTGAACCCATTCCCCGTATACAACAGAGAAAGCTAGGATAAGATGCAATACAATGCAAAGTACTAATTTTATGTACAAGGTTTGATTTGGATGTAAATAGAACAACCACCAAAAAAAATAGCATTCAGATGTCCAGATGTATTTTAAATGCCGCAAAACCGACCATCAATTTTCATTTTATGCACTGAGTCAGTGTTGACAAATACCCTTGGGTCGCCAAATTAATAATCAAAGAATTAACAAGGAAACGCAGTGGCCAATGCAGTCCCTGAAACCAGCAGAAAACAGATCTGATCCTGAGTAGAGATATTCTAGTTTCAAGATCCATGGCGCACTCCATCCAACCATCTTACGGACCCAGTTATGCAAGGGGGGGTCTTGAAGAAACCCTTCTTCAGCACACCTGCCTACAAACCCCCCTCATTCAGACGGGTGTGTTTCAAAGAAAAAATGGGGAGAGTTGTCCGTTCAGTTGTCAACTTAGTGCCGTCATTAAATGCCTTTCCAAACTGCTGGACAAAAGCTGACCGCTATAAAGCAGATTGACTAGGTTAGATGCATGAGCCAGGGGGATAAGAGCGCAGATGGGGAGATGGATTGGTAAATAGATGAGAAGTGATGGGCGTTGGATGGTTAAATGATTGATAGGCCTGTTAGTCAGATACATGTATGGACGAATGGGTAGATGGCTGGAGAGATGGCGGGATAGTTGTGTTTTCTGGATGTATGATAGTCAGGAGAGAATACACATAACTTCAATCGCAGATAAAGTACACACAAATTAACTTTAGTTTTGTTTTTTTTTATTAGTTGAGAGAATCATGTTTAGACTGTACATAGTTAACTTTGGAAAATATGTTAATCCAATTTGTTGTATTTAGTTTCATAACTGATATATGGACGCATGGGTTGAATAAGATAATTGGATTGATAGCTGGATAGATGTATTTTCTGGTCATGGTCAGGAGAGAACGCATATAACTAAAATTGCAAACAAAGTACGGTATCGTAAGAACATTCTTGAATGAGTTTCCCCTTTATCGCTGTTATTAAGCAGTATTTCATCTCCTTTACCATCTTGCTAATAATTCAGGGCTTTGCGTGGAGGCGTGCGGGGGATTAGTCTTGTGTTCGATGGCAGCTTGTTTGCTTTGTGGCATAATTTAAGGAAGCACTTATGCTGTAGATCAAGCACACATGTCGGATTTATCTACATTTTGCTGCCTCTCAGAGATTAGCTTTTGTTCACTCGCCACAGAGCTACGTTATCTTCTCAAGACATCGTTACGCCATTTTGGCTTTTGAAGAAGTCCTGCTGAACTCTGAAAACTGGCTTTAGTAGATACTCCGCATGAATTACATTTCTTCTTTCAATCGAAGCAAAATAAAAAGAAAAGGAGAAAATGATAACGTAATCCTGTGAAAATCTAGTTGTACTCTGATATTGAAGTATTGGATTCCCTGGAATATAAAGACGAAAGGAAGATATGAGTCTGAAAGCATCACAGGGCGCGTGTGAGTGCATCTCATCATATCTTTAATGTGCTTTATTCAGATTTATTTAGGCTACCGAGATGTTAGGAATATTGAGCAATTCACACACAAACATGTAAACACACGCTTGCATACGCACACAAAAATGAAACACACACACACACTAAAAAGACGTGCATACACATTTACACAAATTAAACATACACATCTACACACAAATAAACACTCACACACACAATTTCTAGGACAAGTGCACACTCACACATTTTCGTGTGTGAGTCAGCGATATTTCTGAGGTCTGATCTCAAGAGCGGAGTCTATACAACGCCGAGAGTCATAGAAAACAAACTGCTTTAAATCGCTCTCAGAAGAGCCAATAATGTAGATGGGAATTTCATCCTACCTTGTGAGGGAAGATATTGTAGAGAACCATGAATGGGCGAAAGGAACGGTTCTACCTTTATAATATTTTGTGTGGAATGCAATTTTGATTAAACAAGGTTGGGTCCTAACTCCTGACCTGATGTTAAAGACGGAGGCACAGAGATGGGATTTCTTTGATTCGGTTGAAAGATTCATATTTGGTTTCCCACTTTTTCAGGGAGCTGCACTTGTTCATATTTCATGTTCGCGGGTGGGGGGTGCATGTGTGAAATATATAAGACTGTGATCCAAGGCTTCATAAAGAAACGTTTTCTGGTTCTATCTCTCACAACTGTCACCTTCGCTGTCTGTTTCGGTCTCCCTTGGAATCTATTGATTCGCAATTTACCCTGAAGGTATGCCAACGTGTCGAGAGGTTTTTCAAGAAAACATTTGGTTGGTGTTTTTCAATGCTATTACCAACTGGGAAAATTGATATGTCTTTCCCCCCATTGTTTCACTTCTTCAAATGCACGGGCGTACGCATAGTGCACACGCACACAAGATATGCGTTTTAAAACTAATAAAATACGAGAGAACTGTTTTTACATGTATTTGTTGTAAATTCCTTCAAAACAATCATTTTTTGAGAACCGTCGTCGGGATTAAACAGTAAAAAAAGTATTCTGCAAATCTACATACTTAAAAAAACATAATTAACTTTGATAAGTTTGCATTTAAAAGTCTGAGTCAATAGAGAAGATAACATGTGAGAGAAAGAATGAAGAGAGGGAGTAGAGAGAGAGGAGTGGATTCTTTAAATCTTTAATCCTGAAAGAGAATTTATTCCCTTTTAAATGTGTCTTTAACACATAAACCCTTTAAAGTATAAATAAACCCTTATAAACACAGCAGAGGAAGAAACAGACAACACAGCAGCAAACGGTACATCACGATTTTCAACGCGCACAATATACGGCCGGCCTAGGTTTTTTTCTATTTGCATTTCCATAATTATCTATGATAAGCTTGTTAGCGATGCGCCAACGTTTCCCGCAATGCTTAGCATTAGTGGAGGTCATTTAGCTCACGGCTAACCTTAAGGCTACGCTAACACAATTGAAAAGTTGCCTTGAAAACAGCCCCGCCCCCCAGTTGAAAGTTACCCCAACAAAGTAGGGCCCTGGGTATGGGGTTGCATCACTTTACCTTGATGTGCGAGAGAGGAGATAAAAGGGAAAGCTGTGATTCGCCTGGTCGGTGTGGTTTAGCATCGGTAATGACGCGCCTGTATTAATTTTGCCTGCGTGTTTTTTTTCTGTGTTATTTCAGCGAGGGAGGTGACACTGCCCGGTGTGTATCTGCTCAGCATTCAGGTGGCGTTTTTGGGCGGATGATGATTGTAATAATATTGCTAATGAACGACCAACACAGGGTTTTTAAAAAGGTTTCAATGCGGGATGGTTAGTGAGTACCCGCTTTGCATATTAAAGCGATTCAGGTCACAAAGACATTGGAATTAACTTTGATTAAGTATTGTTTTATGAGATGTATAAGCAGGGTGTGCCGCGACTTAGTTTGCATGATAAACATGTTTGATTATTATCAGTAACGATAGATACAAGTTTTAGAGTTTCTTGGCATCCTGATACATTCTTTGCCTCTGATCAATGGTCTAAATGTTAAATGCTAAATTGACTGCATTAAATAGCGCTTTTCTAACCAGTGGCCACTCAAAGCGCTTTCCAGTATTTTCTAACAATCACCCATTCATACACACATTCACACACCGGTGGCGGTGTCAACCACGCAAGGCGGAAATCAAGCTAGCAACCTTCCGGTTACCAGTCAACCTCCTCTACCTCCTGATTCACATGCCGGTACAGTCACAAAGTATTCAATATTAGTTTGCTCCTCCCTCTGGCCCCTTCACATCTCGAGTGGTAATGGTCGTCTCTGTACCATCCTCACATCAACCCGTGTGAGACCGGTTGCTCCAACAAAAACCCCAGCGTACCCCACTTGCCTTGCCAGCGGTCACAGATAGCGAGCTACCGCCGTGGAGGGCGACGAAATCGCAGGGGGGGATTCACAGCTCCTCGAGCGATGAGTGCGTGACAATAAAGAGAAGGGGTTCTGTTTAGAGGAGCCATTGTCTCCTCCATCCCGTGTCCCCCAGAGTCATGTTCAGAGCACACCGATGCCGGTAGCCCCCCCCCCCCCACCCCACCCGGACTAATATCTGCCAACTCTAGTGAGCAAGAGGAAGGGGATTGAGAAGCCCTCTGTGCCAGCTACTGCTTGCCTTTGTCACTTTCACTGTGGGATGCGTGCTGAGCTAGCTTTCGGTGGGGCCGTCGCACCTGTGAATTCATCTCTTGCAGGCTGTAGTGGCGTGCTGAGCTAGCTTTCGGCGGGGCCGTCGCACCTGTGAATATGCCAATCTCTTGCAGGCTTGTATTTGTGTGTGTGTGTTTTATCAACAGCAGCTATGTCTTTTTGGCCGGTCCGGTGACAGAAATGCAATAATACTGGAACAGGTAAGTTTTATTCTTCAACACCCGAGGTGTGGACCACATTACACATCACATGAGATGTTGTGACAAGACGTAGGATAAAGCACTCGATGTGTCACGTGTTTCTTAGGACCGCCACCGTCGGTGTACCGATCGATACAGCTCACGTCAGACGGCCACACATCGGCCGTAGTCGTGGCGTTTGTTCTCTCACCGTCTCAGAAGGAACGGACAGCATTCTCACGGATCTTTTGTTTTATTCATATGAAAAAAAAAAAACCTTGAATCAACGTTATTGCAAAGTCGTACCTCTCCCTTCCCTCCGGGTTTCTCTTCTGCGGATGATGCCTTGGGTGGTTGGGGAAAAAAAAAGCTTTTGACTTCCGCGGGCCCTAGGCGTATTCATGCCAACAGGAATGTCGAACCACTTGATTCTTTATTGCTTGCAGCGGTCTACATCTCCCCCCCCCCCCCCCCCTCCTGCGCGGGTTTACAACTGAAATATTTATGGTTTGGAATTCAATAATAAAATGGAAAAAAATGTCCTATGGCATCACAAAGTGACTGCACTGAGTTTTCCTTTGCGGTCGCTTCAACCTTATGCCTCGCAGCGAGCCGGTGAAGAAGCTGGTGAAATGCTTTTAGCGACGGGGGGGGGGGGCAGTGCAAAGTGTCCTTTCCACGGTGACACAAGACAACCGATGAAACATGATTGTTGATCTTTTCGTCTTCTTTATTTTTTTTTGGACAGTCACAGACCCAAAACAAAAGTCACTTTCAATCTGGGCAATCCCATTGCTGATGATTATCATGGGGGAGCCTGAATGTCAAACAGTCACCAGGGATCACCTCACCTGTCGCACATTCACCGTCCAGGGGCGGCGGTGCACCGCGGTCCGTCTGAGACCTTTTTAAAAGGCACCGTCTGGAACTATTAATCACCTGACACCTCCGCCAATGCCCGACGGTGGCCTCTCTCTTCAGGGGAGGGAAACAGAGGATGCCCCCCCCCCCCGCGACAATCGGGGCTATCTGGAGTTTGGCGCAAAGATACAAAGAGGGGGGAATGAATTAACGACCCGACGTTCGGCCGCGTGCCAAACGGGATCTGACCACCGCCGTGTTTTTTTTGCAAAGCCTGCCAAAAGAGGCCAATGTATACAGGTGTCCTGGCATCAACAAAAGAGGCTTTTTGCTGCCTGAAAACCTTTACTCGATTGTGTTTAGGAGAACTCGAGGAGATATTCATGCATTGTACCTGCCTTGCTGCAATGGCACTAGTGATTTTCTGATTTTCTAAACTGTGCTGTTAGGCCAGTTTAAATTATAAGCTCAAGCCCAAGGTAGCTATGGTTACAGATGTATCAACATAATCAGGTTATGGTGTTTTGGGATTATTTTAGCCGTGATAGTGATCTCGAAAGTGGCTCACATGGGATTCAGATACAGGTCGTGGAGGAGCATGTAAATGCTGTTATACGTCTTGTTCAAGGATGCGGACAGGTAGGGAGATTTGGGAATTAACCGTGTACTGTTTGGCCCCGAATCAAACACCTTGGCCGCCATGCTGGCTTAACACTTTATCGATGTGGCTGTTCTTTCAAGCAATGCATTATCTACCTTGATACACTTAGAACGACCCCAGCGTAAAAAGGCACTCTTGTAGATAGAGATATCCTGGAGATTAGTCGGTTGTAGGTCGGAGAAACAAGACAACAAAGGAGCCCATTTTTTTTAAAAGTCACGCTCAGTCTTCTGCTCCGTGTATATACGCGAGCCACCGTAACATCTTTTGAATTTGGCATCCGAGACATAATACTTGAAGCCTATTACATTCTGTTCCACTCGGATGCTGAACCAAATTAGTAGAGGTCCTGAACTTCACTCCGAATGGCGTGTTACCTCTTTACTCGCTCGATTAGCATTCTGTTAGGAGGTTGGGCGGCGTGATCAAACCCACACCGCTGAGTGTTAGCGGAGCATGCTAAAGGACAAAGTGGTGAGGTAGTTTTTTGCCCGAACGAGCCACAAAACTCGAGTACTTTTTTGTGTTTTTGTTTGTAAACGAAAAACTCTGCTAGTGAAGATAGTTGTGCTAAATCACCACACGTTTATTTTACTTTGTTTCTCGTTTTTTTTTAAATAGAATAACTTCACTGTGACCTTCGGTGTATAAGGGTATGTTCATTTTCAATTCTTGCCTCTTTAAATCTGTCAGTCAAAGAAATAGCTATAATCCCAAAATGCGGTTACTTTTTACCTATATAAATACCTTTAAAAATGTAACTAAAGAACAATTAATGACAATATGAACTTGACACAATGCCAGGTTTTAGCATTCACTATCATCCAATGCCGTAAACTCCAAGAATAATTTATACCTAAAACACAACGGTTGGGATTTTTTTTTTTTTTTTAAAACTGATCGTCTGAGTGCGTCCGATCCGATTTGCCTGCTGCCCTCACGAGGCAGTGAGCTCCGCCCGCGCCCCTCGGTGTCAGGTCTGCGGCTCCATGCCGTGAACGGGTGAGCACACACGCCACACAGTCTTTGGTGCGCTGTCAGTTTACCAGTCGTCGCAGACTGCCGAAAGGGGAGACGCTCGGAGACTCCTGGACCAGGTCTTTATTACCCCAGCCGCAGAGTCTGAGACGTTTCTCTTTTAATAAAAACAGAACCCTTCAGCCCCAAAGGACACTGCGTGCTTCGCTTCATGTTTGTAGTACGGAATGATATAGATGCAGAATCTGTATGGTAGCATGGCTGTCGTTTTTCGCTTGCGTCATGGAGGACACTGGTCTATTTTGGCCGCAAAATTCAACAAACATTCATTTGGTGATGCGACCATGTGATTATAACAACAATAGTATCGCTAACCTCGTAACATAATTGCCGAAGACATATTTTAAGTATTTAGTCAAATCTTGTATTGAGCGTCAAATAGATGACTTGGGTAGATAGTGGTTATAGAATGTAAAAAGCACTCTGATTGGTTTAGGATTAGCCAATGAGTCACAGTGAATCAGCAGCATTAGGAGAGTAGCTAGGTAAGATCACAATTTGGACAAAATATGATTTAGGCAAATATGCCATGAGGCTATCGGCATGTATTTGTTTTAGTTTTCAACTGCATAACGTTGAAATGCTGGGGTCGAGGATGACGTTTAGGATAGGTTTTGGGGCAGATTTAGGGGAGAAAAAATATAATGACATGGATAAGAGTGTAATGCTCAGGGGCATTGGACTTCCCAGGTGGTAGGTATGTAGATTCAATCCCCGATAACCCTCGAGGCCTTTCTGGGCATGATGACCGATCCTTCTCCTTCCTGGTTTGTTTCTAAATCAGATTTTAAATGTTTCAGATTTCACTTGACAAAGGGGTTAATCGACATGACTTCCATAAATAGGTGCATACAGTATATATTTTTCCTTCATGGTCTGTTTCTGAATTAGAATCTACATTTTTTCGGATTCCATTCGATGAAAAAATGTTAATCTACACGACTTATAAGTAATACTGTAAGAAGACCATTAAGTATTTTCTTAACGGTTATCCTTCTCCTTCATGGTTTGTTTCTGAAGCAGAATCTACATTTTTCAGAATTTCACTTGATGAAAAGGGTAATCTCCACAACTTGTAAATGATATCGTGAGACGACTATTAAGTATGTACACAACGTATACTCACTATGTATAGTGAATGCAAAGACACATTTCAGTATTCATAGAGGAGGATGACAGCTTCAAAGATACCATCCGGAAGCAACAAACGATGAAGCAAACCCTGTGTGCAAAGTCGGCACTATAACCAAACTGAAAGAGACGAGTTCCTGTTCGGTCAAAGTCATCGATACAGCACAACAACAACAACAACAACAAAAACGCACACTCACACACCTCATTTGAGACGCCTTACCCTTCCATCCCGTAACCGTGATCTGCCCTGCAGAGCCAATCTATGCGCGATCTACGAGAGAGCTGAGCTCCGCAGGAATGCACCCGGCGCGTTTCACGTTGCATACCCGCGGTAGAAAGTTTGGTCGTGGAACACGGGAGTATGTCCTGCGCATCGTGACCTTAGCGCTCAATTTCCAACACCCCCTCCCTGCTCGCTCATCTGTAAAACAATCCGAACAACAGCGAGGCCAAGACCTTAAAAATAACAGCGATGGCATATTGGGTTGAGCATGTCCTTTCCCCCCCCCCCCCCCCCCCAACTCCCCATAGGCTCAGGTTCAGTTTCTTGGCCATAATATAAATAAAGATATGAATAAAAACAGGAGGGCGGGATGTGTTCTTCGTCCTTCCATCCTTTGCTCCTCGTCTCTCTCTCTCTCTCTCTCTCTCTCTCTCTCTCTCTCTCTCTCTCTCTCTCTCTCTCTCTCTCTCTCTCTCTCTCTCTCTCTCTCTCTCTCTCTCTCTCTCTCTCTCTCTCTCTCTCTCTCTCTCTCTCTCTCTCTCTCTCTCTCTCTCTCTCTCTCTCTCTCATGCTCTTCATCTCTGTCCTCATCTCTCCTGCTCTCCCTTCATGACCTCTCTACGTCTCTCCTCCTCTTTTGGTCTTCCTGACTTCACTGAGACCTGTGACTTAATCCCCCCCCCCCGCGCGCTGTTGTCCTTGGACATCGGTCCTCATCTACATCCTGTCTTCCATCCTCCCCTTCCTGTCTCAAGTTACCCTCTTATCTTTTCGGTTTGTTTTGTTATTATGCTCCATCACAAACAGCCCGCCTTCAGAACACCCCCATATCCCTCAGCCATCACCCACCTCCACCTGCAACCCCATCGCCGCCTCCACTCTTTCCCTTTTAACTCTGACACCCAAACCCTTACCCCCACCCAACCCTCACCCCACCCGGGCCCACCCCACCTCTGGGTGCTGATGCTAAACCTACAGCTGCTTCCGCTAACCCAATCAAGTCTCATTGATCGCGGCGGTAAGTACGTTTATCGAACCTTCCCCCCCTCCCCCCTGACGCTCCCCACTCCCCCCCCCCTCCCCCCTCAGCGAAGACGACGGCGGGCCTGACCCGTCTGAGTGGTGTCTCCGCTCTGTATAAACAAAGGGAGGGTCCGACGCAACTCGGATAAAAAAAGTAACTGCAAAAAGGAACGGTATTGGGTGAGGGAAGGGGGGAGGAGGGGGGAGATGAGGGGTGACACTTCAACAAGATGTGGGTAGAAGGGGGGGGGGGCGAGTGTTGAGGGGGGAGGAGTCTGGGCGGGGATCGACTTAATAGGCTTTTGGGCGTGTGATTTGTCGAATCGCAACGAGACTGCTGCCGCCGCCGCCGCCGCTTGCTTAGGTCAGCGTGGAGAGGGAGGGAGGCTGATAAATAAATAAATAAATAAAGGCATAAGAGTAAAACCAAAGGTCAGCTTGACTGGGTCTCCGGCGCGGACTAAAGCTCTAAGTAGAAGGATAAGTAGCACTAATGGCCATCTCTGGGAAATACTCGCGGCAGTGGACCGAGAGGAGTCTCTTACCACCCCCACTGCCCTGGACTAGTGCTCACGCTGTCTCGGTCTCTGTCTCTGTCTCTCTGTCTCTGTCTCTGTGTCTCTGTCTCTGTCTCTCTGTCTCTCTGTCTCTGTCTCTGTCTCTGTCTCTCTCTCTCTCTCTCTCTCTCTCTCTCTCTCTCTCTCTCTCTCTCTCTCTCTCTCTCTCTCACCCTACCCCCCCTCCCCACCAATGTCTCTATGCCTTGATATGGGATGTCGCTGCCTTTCGTGGTTTGCTGACTGGATTGTCTGTTTATATTCTATTGAGGGAGGGAGGGAGAGAGAGAAAGAGAGAGGGCGAGAGGGAGAGAGAGAATGGAATGTTCAAGGCCTTGTAGTAGTTGCCTTGGCGACACGCTGGCAGCGTTTGCAAATGTTTGATGAAAATATTGTGAATTGTTTAATCACAGTTTTTCTTTTTTCACATCGTCAGGTTAATTCATTACAGTTGCTTTTTGTTTGCCGTAAGTAAACCGTCTGATAACTCGTTGTAAAGCATAGCCGGGGCCGGTAAATCCCGACTCACCTCTCGACTCAAAATGGCGGTTCTCCTTCCCTCTGCGTCGTCTCTCCTATTCCTCTGGTCTGTGCAATCGCATCGACACAAACATGGGAGCTCCCAGCTTTGAACTGAAGTACCCCCAGCTGGCCGTTAGACACAGCCAGGCTCGGAGAAACGGTCCAAGAGCAGCTTTGCTTCCCTCCCAGGAGTATACAGCCCTCGGTACCCCACTCCCAGCGGGACATCCAACTGTACATTTGTTATCTGTTGGAAGTCCCTTTTCCCCTTACATAATCCAAGCAAACCACAATATCACGGCGTTGACTCGAGCAGACGTTGCGCCAACGTTGAGCGGGTCTGTGAGGTACAGATCGACGTTGTAGAAGGGAAATAGGTTGTTTTAAGGAGCAGGGAGGCAGCGTGAGTGAGGCGTGGTTACGTCGGGCGGCATGTGGCTCGGGTAGAGCGTGTCAAACTGGTCAGCGGAAAGGTTGCTAGTTCAATACCCGTGTCGAGGTGTCCCTGAGCGAGACGCCTCAACCCCGGACTGCTCCCGAATAGCTGGCTGACGCCTTCGGGGGTCGACTCAACCGTCGGTGTGTGAATGTGTGAATGAATGCGTGAATGTCGGGGGGACACTGTAAAGCGCTTCGAGTGGCAAGCCAACAGCACTATGAAGAACATGTTTCTCACAAAACTGTGAGTGTGTTTACACCCTTTAAAGTTTGTGCTTACACCACACCCAACAGAACACGCATACAATATTTAGGTTCATTTCATAGTTTTATCCCAACGTTTCCTGTGCCAGTGCAGGGGGGTACTCGGCTGAAGGAGTATCTTTGAGGGGGTACGTTTGTAAACCACTGCTCTGTTCGATGTTGTACGCGCCTGAGGCAGTGCGCTGCTGGCGAAGGAGTCGGTTCCTTTGCTTAATTTTGATGAATTCTGATGAACAAGACAACACGTGATTTACTGTCGTACTGGGGCAGGGGGGGGGGAAGGCTTTGCTGACTACACAGGCTACACAGCAGGGCCCAGCGCCTGATACCTGGCGGCTGTCGTCAGCACGTGTCTGTCTCTGTCTGTCTGTCTGTCTGTCGTCTGTCTGTCTGTCTGCCTGCCTGCCTGCCTGCCTGCCTGCCTTGTCCTGTCTGTCTGTCTGTCTGTCTGTCTGTCTGTCTGTCTGTCTGTCTGTCTGTCTGTCTGCCTGCCTGCCTGCCTGCCTGCCTGCCTGCCTGCCTGCCTGCCTGCCTGCCTGCCTGCCTCTCTCTCGCCCCACCCTCTCTCCCTCCCTCCCTCTCCTTCCTCTCTCTCTCTCTCGCCCACCCTCTCTCCTCTCTCTCTCCCCCTCCTCTCTCTCTCTCTCTCTCTCTCTCTCTCTCTCTCTCTCTCTCTCTCCTCTCTCTCTCTCTCTCTCTCTCTCTCTCTCTCTCTCTCTCTCTCTCTCTCTTCCCCCCCTCTCCTTTCTCTCTTGTATCACGTCGTCAGAGTGCTGAGTCATCTCCGTGGCCAAAGCTCTCCTCGCAGAGTTTGGTGTGTTGCTTGTGTGTTGGAGCTCTGTGGAGAAGGAGGAAGAGGAGGACGAGGAAGAAGAGGCTATGGTTGAGTTCCGAGGGCGGGCGGGAAAGGTAGTTAAAAGGAAAGACTTGAAGACAAAGACAAACTGAAAAAGGTCACAGAGCCAGATGTTAGGGGAGTTGCCTGAAGTGCTGCTTGGTCGGACACAGTTAATGAGCCTCTGAGTGGTGTGTGTGTGTGTGTGTGTGTGTGTGTGTGTGTGTGTGTGTGTGTGTGTGTGTGTGTGTGTGTGTGTGTGTGTGTGTGTGTGTGTGTGTGTGTGTGTGTGTGTGTGTGTGTGTGTGTGTGTGTGTGTGTGTGCTGTGTGTGTGTGTGTGCCTGTTTGTGTGTGTGTGTGCCTGTTTGTGTGTCTCGTGTTTTGTGTGTGCACACGGCAGCACCATCAGCAAATAGATTGATCTCTTAACGCAACGTTTTATTATGTGCCCCCCGGAGAGTGATGTTAAAGGTCCCATGGCATGCTACTTCATGGCTGCTTTAATATAGATATCAGTGGGCCCCTAACATGCTATTTGAAGTAGTTCCCCGAAATTCAGCAGTTGTGCAGAATTACAGCCACTACAAGCCAGTCGCACATTGAGCTTTTTCCAAACGCGCCGTTTCGGTGTCTGTCGCTTTAATGCAAATGAGGAGGAGAGAGGCGGGTCAAAGAGGATGGTGGGGTGTGGCCCTGAGCAGCTTGCGTCTACGGTACAAGCGCTCTGTTTACAGTGGATGTATCGCATTGGCGAATACAGCCTTTGGCCATGTTTTGTAAATATTGTAGAACACTCCGGGTGCTCCGGCGGGAGTCCTGGAGCTCTATATCTCAATAATATCAAATAGATATCTATATCATATAATATATATTATCACTGCGAAAAGCTGTGTGCGCCTCCAGACGATATTAAGAACCTCAAACGACTGCGTCTGGTTCTTCCACTTCCACATCAATCTGGAGTAGACTGAACTTCGACATTGAGGAGAAAGGGGTCATTGCCCGCGATTGTCGAGGCACCACCGCCTCAGAAGCGGGCAGCGTGCCTCGCGGCGGTGTTCAACCCGGCGTCGGTGCCTCCGCGCGCAACAATCCCTTTCTCCTTCATTGAGCAGTTTATGTACTTCAGGGAGGCAAAGCCAAAGTTATTTTCCCCCAAATTCCTTCTCAACCATGGCTGAGGTAACCCCCACTACAAGTCTTGTTGTTGAAATACCAGAGACATCAGAGAACCCGACGTGTTATGCGCCATAACACCAACAGCAGAACGGTTATCCAAATAACAAAGAAGTGTACAAAACTTGTGTAACAGTGTGTTATCACACACAACACACACATGTGGCTCTCCCACGGTCAGAGGAGGAGTGGGGCACTAATAGCCACTGGGAGAACCCTCCCCCCATCCCCACACACACACACATGTGTGCCGACAATCAGTGGGCTTAGGCAGGTAGGCCTACATGTTAGGGTTGCCGCGGTATACGGTATTAACGGGGTTGAGGCCAACACCAAGTACTCTCCACCGTTTTTTTTTTCAGCAATAAAAAAAAAGTAAAAATTAATGATATAATATTAATAAAATAAATAAATAAAAATGTGTAAAATAGTCTGCAGTTCTGCTATGTGCGGAAGAGAATTGGCGCTCCGAGAATTGGCGCGCTTCCTTACAAGACTTGTAACTATTGCAACGGCGGTATACGAGCCCCGCGAAGCCCTACGAGAGCTCCCCGCGCTACGGCCATCCGGAGGCACGCAGAGCTTTTGGCCGTGATATTATATATCAAATTATATTATGCTTTTATAAATAGAACGTTATAAGACGCTGTCACCGAGTGTGAGAGGAGAGTTGACAGAGAAGATGGCGGTTGGCCTAGTTTCAAAGTTTATACCGTTTATATCGGTAATTCCGGTGTTGACACGATAGTATTACTCGGTGTGAAAATGTCCACACCGCGGCAACCCTGCTACATGTTCCAAATCTGTTAACATATTCTCCATCCATTAAAAGGGAAAGATCGATTAAGTCATCAATTCGTCTGAATATACCAGCCAGCACATACACATTTGACTAGCAGCTTGTGCTAGCTCCCGCCTAGCAATAACGTCAATGATGGAACTCTGGCTAGCTGTTTTTCCGTCAATTCACCTGCACAACTCGTTAATGTCTGACTTTGGAATAAATCCGTTATTTTTGAGCACTTAGATGCATCCCCCTCCAGCATCCGCTTCTTCTTTATTCTGGCCTTTTCAGCCCCTCCTTTCTCCTTTCTCTTCTTGGCCTTCCATGAGCGCCACAACAAGCAAGTAACCACGAACTTGCTCGCCTCCTCGGTCTGACGTGTATTTAGGGTCATGCCATTAGGTGTGGGGCCGCTCGTATATCACCCTACATTTCCGAAAATGGACTCGACCTGCAAGCTGTTTATTGGATAATCTCATTTCCCAATCCCAGTAGTCTTTGCTCCATTCTACGTCAATTCAAGAACAAAGAAATAAAAGTAAACTGTAGTTCGTATTTTTTATTCATGGCCATGAAAGTCCTGTAATGCCTGAATAATGAAGAATTAAATGAAGTAAAAAAAAATATATAAAAAAAAACATGAATGAGACTAGAGAATAGAGAGTAAGCAAGTGGTATAAATGTTGGCTGGATGTTCTCTAGACTTTTGTTGTATATTTCGGAGATTTTCACGGCGTCTTGAAGGGGAATAAATTATGCTCAGGGCCGGCTTGCAGACGACCTCGCGGCCGCTCACTATGACTGTAGGCCGGTCCAACTGACTTCGCATGCCGCTCGCAACAATTGTGGGCCGGTCCACCTGACCTCGCCGGCCGACCGGGCCGGCCGACCGGGCCGGCCGACCGGGCCGGCCGACCGGGAAGTCTCCCGATCGTCCCAACGGCAAACCCCTCCTCTGCCCCGCGGTCGTAGCTCATTGTCTCACTGGTGGGCCAAATTCTCTAGGCGGGCGAGGCAGGGAAAGGGGAGGTAGTATGGCCCCTTATGATGACATATGGGCGCACATTCCAAATCAGCACGCCTGAGGTTCCATTTTTTCCAAGTTTAGCAGGATACCAAGTGCTCGTTTTTACACCGAACGCAAGTTCTAGCCACTGGGGGACGATTGGCAGGCTAGGGGAATGGGTAATGTTAGAAATAAAGTGAGATTTTCATGACATGGGACTTTAAGGGATGAAAAAAATAAACCTTTGTCATATCAAGAGTGGGGCTGGTCTCCATGTTCTGTCAGATTGGGGACGGTGCAACAGTGTCGAGGTGTCCATGTGTAAGACACCTCCCCCTTACCGGCATCACCTTCAGTATGTGAATGTGTGAATGAATGGGTGAATGGGAGGCAACATTGTAAAGCGCTATCGTTTGTCTTCTTTAATAAAATCTACCAGGGGAGTTTCCCCCCCGCAGACACCCTACATATATCTGTGGGCTTGGCAAAGACCGTCCCTAGGTTGCTAGGCCAGGGGTCACATCCATGCTGTGGTGGTTCTCTATCACCGGAACCTACAGAAGTATGTGTTCATAAAGGATTTGACTGATGAACGTCTGAAGTTTTGTGCGTCACATCTGCCAGAAATAAGTTTGACAACAAACAATTATGCCTCAAATATGCCTGCGTATAAATGGGTTAACACGCTGGGGAAATTAAACGCTACTCTTGGATTTGCCGTGATAGACTTCTGCAACACATCATTTCACCCAATAGTGTCGGTCTCTTCCGGTCGGCCGTGGTATTAAAATGTGATTTCAAAAATTAATAATAAAAAATCTGCAAAGCGAGGGAAGTTGAAAAGCAAGACTTTGCAGAGAAAGAGTAGCATATATTGTCAGTTCAGCAATGCGTTCATATGTATAATACATATCATACATGAAAACATCCATAATGAATGAGCAAATACATCTTCTGTGGTCTACTGCTTAGTGGTCTCTCTCCCTCTCTCTCTCTCTCTCTCTCTCTCTCTCTCTCTCCTCTCTCTCCTCTCTCTCTCTTCTCTCTCTCTCTCTCTCTCTCTCTCTCTCTCTCTCTCTCTCTCTCTCTCTCTCTCTCCACTTCAAATATATGTATTGCGGCCTGCTGTTTAACGGCCTGATCCCAGTAGCTGTCCTTGTGTTTGTGCGCACATTGTCTTCATGCGGCTAGCTTCTCAGCATGGCCTATTTATGTCAGGTCTAATTCAAATTTGTTTTCTCGGAAACCGCAAAGGCTGCAGTTTTTATCCTGAGAGAGTATTGCGTTTTCATTCTCCCCTCACAAAGGGATATCCTTTCGCGGCCGGTTATCTCACTGAACCTGCTTGGCGTCATGGGGGGCTGTGTTGGGGTCCGGTGATGACCAACACGACCAACACTCCACCTAAAGGGGTGATATCATGCTTTTTGTAACCTTTTCCTTTGCTGTTGACAGTAATATGCCATATGTTTACACATTTTAGTTCTGCTAAACGAGAAAAATCGAAGTCTGAGCCAGGAGGAGTGCCCACAAAGGCCTTCATTAAGTGTGTAGAAACGGCTCGATTGCACTCAAACTTTACTTCCATAATAGTGTGATGTCAGACACTGTGCAGAAGTCCCGCCTCCCGACTACCCGCAATGTTTTTAAAACTTTTTTTTGGGGGGGGGGGGGGGGGGGGGCTGGGGGGTGTGAACTTGCCGACCTACGTGCAAAACGTTTGACCAATCACAACAGAGTAGGCGTGCTGACAAATCACAGCAGATTGGGCTACTTGACGTGACACAAATCTGAAGGTTTTCAAAGACACCGACAGACATCGAGAGTGAATACAGTGTGGGAATAACAAGGTATTTCTAACATACAGAGATGTCACCCTATTCTAGTAGTACCCCCAAAATGCAGCTATTACCCTCTCCCCCTAAAAAAAAGCATGATATGGAATCTTTAAACGAGCAACACCCAACCCGATCTGCAAACCCAACGGGGGTCTCGGTGAGGACAGGGCTCCGGGATGATCCCAGATGAGGCCGTTTAAGCGCGGCCGGATCACAGCTCACGGCTCCGCGGCTAATAACGCTAAGTCTTATCTCGGCGCTGAGCTGCTGCTGACAGCAGCGGCGGCGTGGGCCGGGGCAGCGAGTCTCACTCTGCTCCGGTGGCTTTGAGCTCCCCCCGACTGCGAAGGGGAAGGCAAAGGCTGCAGACCACCCAGTAACCAGGTGGTTGGTGTGTGTGTGTGTGTGTGTGTGTGTGTGTGTGTGTGTGTGTGTGTGTGTGTGTGCGTGCGCGCGCCTGTGTGGTGTGTGTGTGTGTGTGTGTTTCTGGAAGCAGACATTCCCTCTAATCAGCGGGAAAAAAAGAGCTATCCATTCACCTTGCAGAGGGGACAAATGGCTCCAAGTATCCCTCTCTCTCTCGCTCTGATTCATTCTCTCTGTGTCACATGCTCTCTGTCTCACTCTGTCTCCCCCTCTCTCTCTCCCTCCCACTCCTTCTATATCTCACCCCCTTCCCCTCTGTCCCTCTCACTCTCCCTCTATGGCCTTCTCTCTCGCTCCCTTTTTTCCTCTCTCCATTCCTGTCATTCTCCCTCCATTCATCCCTTCTCCCCCACTCTCTCCTCCCTCTCTTCCACCCTCCCTTTACTTCTCCCCCACCCTCACTCTCCCTGTCTCCCCTGTCTCTCTCTCCCCCTCTCTCTCTCTCTCTCTCTGTCTCTGTCTCTGTCTCTCTCTCTCTCTCTCTCTCTCTCTCTCTCTCTCTCTCTCTCTCTCTCTCTCTCTCTCTCTCTCTCTCTCTCTCTCTCTCTCCCCCCCCACCCTCCTTCCCTTCAGCAGCAGCATGGCTCAATCAAACCGGACTGGACCGGGTGAGGGGCTGTCTGCTCTCATTTGGTCACATCCACCGTCACACTTAGTCCTGTGGGGAAGACACTCACACACACACACACACACATACACTCACACTCACAAACGCACACACACCCTATCACACACACACGCCTCTTAAAACACACACGCATATATACCTCTCAAAACACACACACACACCCCTAGCACACACAGACATCCCCCTACCACACACAGACACACTCCTCTCACACACACCCCTTTCACACACACGTAAACCTCAAACACACACCCCTAGCACAAACACATATAGCCCCCTGACACAGACATAGACACCCCTCACACACACACAGCACACACAATCACCCCTCTCAAACACACACCCCATTCACACACGCAAACACACACCGCTCAAACCCAGTGTGGTCTGGGAAATGTCTTCCAAGTGTGTGTGTGTGTGTGTGTGTGTGTGTAGATGTGTGTGTGTGTGTGTGTGTGTGTGTGTGTGTGTGTGTGTGTGTGTGTGTGTGTGTGTGTGTGTGTGTGTGTGTGTGTGTGCAAGAGAGGGGGGAGGTTTGACGGAGGGAGGAGAGAGTTACAAGGGGGGAGGGGGGGGAATATTCGTCATCATGGTGTATTAATCTCTTCGGTGAACTGACGCTGAACTCTTTATCAGGCAATTGGGTGGAGGTGGCGGTGGGGGGGGGTGGAGGTGAGAGATTGGGAGGGGGGAGGCAAGGAGGTGTGAGGCAATTACTTCCTTGCACATCACTTCATCCACCACACACACACACACACACACACACACACACACACACACACACACACACACACACACACACACACACACACACACACACACACTGTGACACACACACAAAGGCGCATCAACCACCCTGCCATCCAACCGTCTGTATTCTGCTTTGCGTTTACTTTCGGGCTAAGCGTTATTCGTTAATCGACGGCGAGTAACGTGGAGGTGTTGAGACATCAGGGATGTAAGAATTGTTGCAGTTGGTGTAATTCGGTCTGACTCTTAACATGATTTTAATGGGATCTCTGTTACTTGTTTTACTGCATGGAACAACTACTGGTTGGATGTTTCTCAAAGGATCTCAAACGATACTCCTCATGGCACACCCGCATCGAGAGTACAAACGAAACACAATACGATCTTTGACATCGTAAGAAAATAGAAATACCATACAAGTATGTACACCGAAAGGACAAACAAATGCTAATCTTTGCATCGGTAGCACGAAAAATATACACAAATTGCTTTAAATAGTACAAACATTTTGAATATTTTTAAACCCGGGACCACAAACAAATACAGATCTTTACATCGGAAACACAAACATTACAGATCGATGGCCAAAACGAATTCAATTGAAATCCTGACTCTGAACTCGCAAATGAGCCTCCCGAAAATAAAACAAAAACATGCATTCATTGCGGTAATGCGGACCGCTCTACACCACCCGATTCTCCACCCAATTACTCAGCAGGTTGTTTCGGTGTAGGGTGGAGGTCTCCGTGTCGGGGAGGATCAGCTCTGAGCCGTCAGGGTGGAGCAGCGCGCGCTGTGTATTCGGAGGGGTGCGTGTTCGTGGGTGGATGGCGTTTGTGTGATTGTGTCACAGCGGGAGTCGGAGCATGTGGTGGAGGTGGTGGTGGTGGTGGTGGTGAGGGGTGAGAGGTGGTGGTGGTGAGGGGTGGTGGTGGTGTTGGTGGTGAGGGGTGGTGGTGGTGGCGAGGGTGGGGTGGGAGTCAAGAGAGTTCTTTGGTAACCTAAATAATTACACGCCCTGTTCTCCCAGAGTGATTAATTATATCTGCAGGAAGGGAATTCTTATTTTAGAGTCCTCCACAGACAGGAGGGCTGGTCGAGTAAGGCAAGAGAGGGAGAGAGAGGGGGAGAGAGAGGGGGAGTGGGGAGTGTGTGCATGTGTGAGCATGTGCACGGACTGGCTAAGTGCGTGCTTCATTTTGATGTGAGTGCATGTTCGCTTGCTCAGGCCCATGTGCGTGCATGAGCTCAGGCTTGTGTGTGTCTGAGTGTGCACGTATAAAGGCCTGTGTTGCGTGAGTATCTGTGTGTGTGTGTGTGTGTGGGGATTTGTGTGAGTCAATGTGCTCAGTCTTGTGTGAGTGTGCATGTGGATGTGCTCGGGCACAGGCCTGTGCATGTCCATGTGTGTGCGTGTTTGCCAGTGCATATGTGTCGACTTGCTTCGTGTGTGCGCGCAGGCAAGAGCGAGCGTGTGCTGTATGAGTGTGTGTTGCGGATGCTGATTTACATTTGTGTGTGTGGGGGTGGTGTGTTTACACGTGCATGAAGCATATGTGTGTGCGATGTGCGTGCGTGTGAGCGCGAGTGCAAGCGTGTTCGCAAAACAAAATAATACAAGGCCCTCTCCTCCCTCCTCCCCCCCCCCTCCCATCCAAAACGCCTTGACAGATTGGGGGCTGGCTGCAGACTGCTGCAGAGTAATGTCTCTCCTCGCCGAGCCCGGTCAGTGCACAGAACACGGGCGTCGCTAACCACACGGCCGACTCCAAGTCAATCAACGTTACGCACTCGGCCATAATTAATTACTCGTAGAGGACCGCGCTTAGTGGGGATTTTTTATTTTTTTTTCCCTCTCTCGCGGTCTCCCTTTCTGGGGTTTTGTATTCGTTTTTTTTGGAACGGATTAGCGTTTCTCATGCTCGTTACTTTCCATAATTTCCCTGCGCCTTTCTTATCTAGGCGCACCAGAGCGGACCTCCTACTTGAAGCCCACCGTTTGTGCGTCTTCTCCCCCAGAACAGGGTCAGCCACTCTTCGGGAATGACTGCATGGTATTTTTTTTCTCGTCGGTGCGGTGTCTCTCGTGTTTAAATGCGCCATGAGTGGCAGCCAGCGAGGAGTGGGATACTTTGAACTAAGAGAGAGGGAGAGGGGGGGAGAGAGAGAGGGAGGGAGAGAGGGAGAGGTGTTGGATGAGGGAGGACAAAGTCAAAACTCGCATAAAACTGCGTTTCTGACTTGGCGCCCGCGTAGACATTCACACCCACTCAGGTGTGGGTGAACGGATTTGCATTAGGGAGGGAGGAAACAGA
Organism: Melanogrammus aeglefinus; assembly: GCA_900291075.1. Lineage (NCBI taxonomy): Eukaryota > Metazoa > Chordata > Actinopteri > Gadiformes > Gadidae > Melanogrammus > Melanogrammus aeglefinus. The sequence goes on from OLKM01001666.1 coordinate 52,997, forward strand.
TGTCTACCGAGAGCCCTGCAGCGGTGGAGTCTGTGTTCCACCACTGCAGTTGAGCAGTGGTGCCCGCATTGTGCTAGATACCTCAACTGGCCATTCTACTTATTTTGTAACACCGCCTGTAAGAGAGATACGACAACCTTGGCACCTCCGGGTTCTTTTCTGGATGTTGTTTCTTTCTGGAAGAAAAAGTCCATGAAAAGATAGAAGTGTTACTAATAGTTTCTTGTTTTTCTCCATGGCTCCGGGACTGGTGGGATACTGTCATAGCTATGGTGTGCAACTTCCAGACGAGAGAGGCTTTGGGTTCAAATCCCTGAAGGGTCAAAGACTATTTGGAGACATCCGTCGGCGAGGTTGTGTTGTTTTTCGTTGAGTTAATGTCTAGACTGCTTGCACGGTGGCTGATTTTCACACCATCTTCTGCGGCGTGCGTTGTACACCCAAGGCTAGTCTTTGATGGCATTTAGCTGTCTGTTTGTGTCTTTGTGCGAGACGCACTAATGGAGTCGCATCTCTTTCAAGGCACCGTCACCACAGGCCCTCCCGCATACACTCAAGTGGAGCAGACTCATTTCCCGACTCCCTGACCTGACTTTATTATACTTAACCCCCTATCTTAACCATCAATGACGCTAGTAGTGTCTTTTTCCCTCTTTGACCCCGGTCGATTGGCGTCAGAGTATTGGAAAGGTCGGGAGGATAAAAGCGTGGATCACCGTCGCTGCCGAGATGAAGAAAGGGCGGCAATTTCCGGATGTAAGCTTTCACGTGAAAGAAAAATAGATTTCAGTCCTCGGTTCCTCCCTAAACTTTTCGCTAAATGGCGCCATCATTATCAATGGGGAGCTTTTTTCGTCGTCCGTCAGTCATGGTTGGGGGTGGTCAAGCACCACTACCACTACGGCCATCAGCAACACTACCGTCATCAGTACCACCACCACCACCACCACCACCACCACCACCACCACCACCACCACCACCACCTCCACCACCACTAACACTACCACCACCTCCATCCCAACCACCACCACTACCACCACTTCCACCACCACCATCACTACCAACACCAGCAACAAAATCACCACCTTCGCAACCCAAACCACAACCAACACCACCACTACCGCCATCAGCACCACCACCACCACCACCATCACTAACACTACCACCACCTCCATCCCAACCACCACCGCCCTAACCACCGCCATCACTACCACCACCCCCCCACCCCGACCACTTCCACCACCACCACCTCCACTACCAGCCCCACCCACCACCACCACCATCACTACCATCACCTAGCTGCATTTGAACTTTGTGTAAACTGTCAGAATCCTCCTCCTGGCTTCCTGGAGGAGATTCTACTGGCGCCAGCTCAGACATTTGTTTTTCAGCCCCTCAAGAAAGACTCTGTGGGTGGTGTTGGCTCCGATGGGGTCCCCTCTGTCAGAGCATCGCTCTATCTTAGTATCAGGCTTCTATCTCAGAGAAAGGGGGGGGGGGATCATTCTAGGGTGCTGCAACTTATGGCAGTGGGTTTGAACGAAGAAAACGTGTACGAGGAATTTAAGGAGAAATTGAGGAAATATGGATGTGTGGTCGTAACTCTGCGATTGAGTGCCCATTTCGGTTTAATTTGAAACAACTCTAGTCCTTTTTTAGTCCTCAAAAAAATGCCGCTTTTTATACAAGGCACAACAACCTGATCGCAATGGATTTGTTTTACATGCAATTATTATCAAATTCTTATAGACAATTCTCTTCAGATCAGTTCCTCGCCTTAATTTTGTGAGTGGGTGACATTTAGCTGCCCTTCCATAATTACATCAGTAACAAGAAGAAAATGCTACAAAGAAACTGTGAAAATGACTTCACCAGAATGGAAATGTCAGGCTAACAGGCCGAGTGTTAATATCCGGGGCTGACGTCATCGCAGCTATATCCCAGGGTTTGAATATCATTTGATTGTATTTTCTCTGATTTACAATGGATAAGAGATAGTATTTAAGATGAGTTACCACTTTCCACTCATGTATATGTAGGTAGTCCAATGCAATGACACCCCTAGCCAATAAGATGTTCTACTTCCAGGAGTAGATAATTGTTTGAGCCACTGATTATCATGACAAAGTTTAGGAGGTACGGAGATGAGAAGAGTGACCATTTAGCAAGACTTCCTAGTGTTCCAGGCGTGAATACCGCAAAGTTCTCATTATCATAGGTTACAAGAAGATGGAGTTTATAATAAAGGCAAAACTATTTTAATAAAAAAAAATACTTTAATTCGATTTTGCCTATTGCAGCTCCCTTTAGGCTTTGGGAATAGAAAGACAGAACAAATGGGGTAGGTGGCAAGAAAGTGAGGGAAGGGCTGACCGATGTGGAAATGTTTCACATAAATTTCCAATCCCCCCCCCAAAGGGACAAAGGAAAGCAGGAAGGTGTGAGGGGTCGGAGCGAAGAAGGGCGATCGAAAGAGGGCGCGAGCATCTGAGCTACAGAGGGCGAGAGACAGAGACACAGAAGATAGGCTACAGTGTTCCTTGGCTAGGGCCATGGAGAGAGATAAGAAAGAACGATATGGGTTATTCTAAGACATGAAGCTTAACCAGGATAGGGTTTGGGATTAGGTCCTGGGTAGATGCAGGCAGTGGTTTTAGTCATTTTGGTTTAGCAGATCTGTTCCACACATGACTGATGATTTCCCCTCCTCCCCTCGATAAACAGTTCCCCTAAAAACGGTAAACATAGTATTTTTCCGTCCTTTCCAACCTAAGGGCGGTGTAATGGGGATATATTGAGCCCAAAGTGGGCCTAATCAATTGCCGTGCTGTGCGCTAAAACCCTGCAGGTTCATTTGATTAAGGTCTGCTAATTATCTAAATCTAAGTTAAAAAAAATCACAATCCAGCAAACAAATTAAAAGGCGCTAATTCAGAGCTAGCGGGATATTAAATAGCGGGCATGTGTGAGATGCTGCCGATTGGGCAGTATCAAACTGTAGATTCAGGCAAAGATTGAAGCCCAGCTGCCACAACTGTAGTCATTGTCTTTCAAAACACATAATTACATAATTTTCCAAAACCCAAATGATATTTGTGACTTTAAATAAATACATTGAAAATCTATTTCAAAATATATTCTTTTGTCGTAGAAACCACCTTGGGAAGATACTTTAACCACAATCATTAGCTATATTTGCAAGGATTGGTCACTTTGTGGCAGGAACATGCAACTACAAGAGAGATAGAAAAAACCAAACTCTTTTTCCAGACATTATTCAAATTTTTTCCCATCTTAACGTCTTTGAACTCACACAGAGAACGTGCGAGAGAGTGGTGCTTTTTCTTTATTTCGTTTATATATTTATTTGCCTTCCCTTTTTTTGCTTCCTTGCCTTTGAAATATAAGGACCAAGGCCTCAAATGGCCGAAAAGGAACACTTTTAATTCATCAAGCGAGGGCTGTTCTGGGTCGTTGGACAGAGGACGGTGTCTGAAGTTGAAAGAGAGGGGAGTCAGGGGTGGGAAGGGGGGGAGAGAGAGAGCAGAAGAAAAAGAGGAGTGACTGGGGGTAATCAAAAAGTAAAATAAATCCACGGAAAAAGGACTGTCATCATCAAGTGTTTGAAAGGACTCTGCAGAGGGTACGGAAAACACCCAAAGACCTTCGCTATTTAATAACTGAGTAAATGTTAAGTCCATAAGAACACAGCGCGAGAAAGGAAGGGACCCTGAGGGCAACTCTGCACCGTGAAAAACCCACCTCTCTCCAAGCCCTCCAGCTCTCTCGATCTCCTTAAAAGGACTATCGCAGTCTGTCGTTTAGCAGGCAGGCAGACCCAACAAAACCATTGAGCTCGTCCGATAGGATGACGCCAAACGCGCTTTAGAGCTACTCCGTGCACATCGTGATCAATACGTAATTACCCCTTCCTCAGAGTCGGGGAAGCGCTGTTTATCTCTTGTGGTCTTCCTGGACACCCACCATCCACGTCGACTGGTCTGACACATACTAATCTTAGCTGGGTGTATCAATTGAATTTGAAAAGAAATATGGAACACAAACCCCAGAGGGGTTTTTGGTTCGGTTTTGGTTTTGCTGTCTTTACTCGTGAATATGCAGAATTAGTTTATCTAGAGCTCTGAAATGTTTTATTATGGACATGTTTTCCATAAGTTTGATTCCAAGGTCCTTTAGGCCAGTACTTCATGTTCTCTGTAATTTAAATCTATTCTTTCGGTTGGTAGTCCTTTTGCAATGTTCTTATTTGTTCAGTATTTTCTTTGAACTGGAGGTATTGAAAAGCTTAAAAAAAATGGGTATTGTTTCGGTGTAGGTTTCGCCGTTTCACTGTGTCTCCGCTGTGGTTAACTGGGCTTGGTCACAGTGCAAATGGGCGGCTTTTTCGGTGACTGCAGGGTCTTTCAGTCCCTTTTCACAGCGTTGCCGTCTTTGTTGCAGAACAGACACAGGTGTCGTTGACAAACACTAATTACGGTGCTGGTTCTTTAACGTACCCGGGGCGCAGGGAGGAGACCAAAGGCAGGATTGAAGGCTACTACCTGTACCCTGGAGCATGAAGGCAGCAGAGCAGTAATTAGACACTGCTGTTAAAAGGGTCAATTGTTTTAGGACTGTAATGAGAGAGAGCGCGGCTTGTAGAACATCAGGCACAAAGTAGGAGCGAGAGCTGGAGCGGAATGAGCTTTACCACGCCAGACTCTTTGCATCAGTCCAAATTAAGAGTCGGAAAAAAGCGGTCCATATAGCCTAGTATTTACTATTTGGAAATTGAGCAGAACTTTATCCAAAGCAACTTGGTTATTTGTGTATATGTTTTTTAAGATAGGGGTGGATGGGGAAAGATCTTCCTTGAGGATGCCTACGTAAGATGGTAGACATCATAAGTCAAACCCAGAACCTTTTGGCCAGAACTATCCAGCAGCAAAACGGGGTCATTTAGTTTTTGACGGATTTAAGGTCACCACTCTACAATAGTGAGTTTTAGTTTAATTGTGGTGATAATTCCCGGGGGTTCACCTATGGTTATTTTGCAATGTTTCGCACACTTTATCTTTTATCCTTTAAACACGCAGTAACGTACACTAGCGACGCAAAGGATGTTGACATTTTCACCGAATTATATTCTAAACGAGAGGCTAGTCGATAGATGCTATCCATATAATTATTCAACGTATTGCTGAAACGCTGCAGATATTCATAATTCTGGGACCAAATCAAGGGTAAGGCTGTCAGAGGATGAGCATTCAGCCTAAAATCAGGAACCGAGGTCTCTCTGGCCCACGTGAGAGCGAGAATCCCTGTGTCCTGCTATCGGGGGCCGACCCTTTCACTTGTGAGTAATCCATTAAGTACACCGGTTGGTGTTGGTTCATCGACCGAATGGGAATCTGAACGATTGGTCCCTGCTGTTGGCAAACTACTGCATCTGGATCTCCTTTTTGTCGGTGTTTACACAATGCATTGCCCGATCATGGATGAGTGGACTGGCGGTCACGTTTATTCATATATATTTATTTAGATTTAATCATTGATTGAAATGATTTTATTCATGCATTGATCAAAACTTGAATAAGGCAGACTTGTGATCAGGGAGGGATTAACTAACCTACTTTCTGAGGACCTAAACACTGTGCGGTGGCAGGAAATATTGAACAGACCCCATTTGACTTTTCACCAGACCCAATGTGTTTTTTTAATAAAAAAAATACAGGAAAAATAATAAACATTGCAAATGGGCGACTTGCATGAACGTACTGATTTAAAACTGCAACCAAAGTAATAGATTTTAAATACAGAAAACATGAAGTACTTACCTACTACTTCAGGAATCAAACTAATGGAAAATGTGTTTCCATAACAAACCATTTCACAACTCTAAATAACATAATTCTGCATATTCACCAATAATTCACCCACTGAAATGGTACATTGCTACCAGCTTGTGCCTTATGATGAATCATAATCAATTATTAGTAATCATTAACACAGCATCTTTCCAGAATAGAAGTCACATTGAGTGATTTAACTACAGCTCACCAGCTCACATCCATAAACTCCTTTTCCCGATCTCTGTTGTTGTGTTAAGATTCATCAACAAAAATACAAACCTGTAAAACATGCACTTAGATGCAAATTTGCCGTGTGCCATCACTCAGCTTCAGAAAATAATTGCAACACAAAAAATTGGACGATCCCAAAGTAATTATAAATATTGGTTTCTGTGGACCGCGGAAAGACGCCGGCTGCGGCACTTAACTAAATTGCGCTTCAGAACAACAATGGTCGCCTGCGGAGCCCGAGGTAAGAAGAAGCAACGTTCTGCGTTCACGCCACCGAGCCAGACAAGACTTGTGAGAGGGACCAGTGTTGCCAGATTAGGCGGTTACCCGCCTAATTGGGCTTCTTTTAATCACGCTAGGCTGGAAAAACAAGCATTATTAGAGCTATTAAGTCAATGAGGTCGCATTCAGGTGTTTATTGTGCTCACCGTTGGTGTATTACATTCCTATTTTGTGTGTTGTGTGTTAATGTAATCTCTCAAGATCCATTTTCTGCTGCTGTCAGTGTGTTCTTCACACAGCCCTTGTGAGTGTGTGAGGGATAGATGAGAGGTTCCTTGTTAACAATTAGCTTTAGGTGAATTCGTGAAATTGCCATTGCAGAATTATATGAATAATCAGTTGTATTTGGCGGGGTTGTTGATTGATTGGGCGGTTTTTAGTCTATGGTTGGGCTGGAAATTGCCAATCCGATCTATCAACGCTGACAGGGAGAGAGGCAGAAATCGTCTGAGCTTAGTGTCTTCTGTTGGTTGGTGTGTATTGAGAAATACATGGTGGCACTCTTCGGCCTCTGTCTTATAAAGCCCAGGCGAGCCCTGTTCACTAATGGGGACAAAGTCAAAATTACACCAGCAGGGCCTTTTTAATATTAACAAAATATCACATATTGGAAAACACAGAAACGCCCCTGTTGTGTTTTTCTCCCTCAGATGTTAATTCTGTCCACCCCCGCTGCCAAAGCAGTTAGCCGCCGCCGCGCGATTATTGTATCTTTCGTTTCCCTATTTGTTCTGTTCTTTCCGTTTTTTTTTATACTTTTGTCATTTTCTCGGGGACATAACACACACAATACGGCAGACGACTAAATAACCAAAACCAAAGCATTCAGCCGTTCTTGGCACTTTTTGGCGCTTTTTACGGCGAGCTTCCAGGAACAAACCAGCTGTTGGGGGTCTGATTGTGCTCCGTAAATGGCACAAGAAGCTAGTGTGTTAATGCGTATTTTTGTGTGTGTGTGTGTGTGTGTGTGTGTGTGTGTGTGTGTGTGTGTGTGTAGGTTGGTGGGTTATTTTTGGGGGAGAGGGGAAGGTGGGGGGGGGGGGGGGGGGGTTGATATGTGTTTGGGGAGATATGTGGCAGTTGTGTCTTTAGTGTGTCCAGAATGACATTCTCCCCAGTGGAAACAGATACCATGCGTAGGTTTTTGTGTGTTACCTTTTTTTTTTTTCGTTTTGAGTGGGAAAGAAGCTATGGTCGTGCTGTTTCCAACTGTAATGACCCAGAATGATCCGGAATAAATCAGTGCTGCGACAGCAGCGCTGTTGTATCGTCACTTACCAGCGTAGCAAAGTTTGTCTGTTCACACCTCAAATATGGCATGTGACGAATGATAGATATTTTTTAAAACAGGATGATGAAAAAAAATAATTATGAAACCTGTGTCAGAAGGGACACTTCAATAGATTTCGTTTGGTGTCCAATATGCATCAGGGGGACTGTTCTAGTTATAATGCTTTCTTTTATTTGTTAGTGTCTCTCTCTCTCTCTCTCTCTCTCTCTCTCTCTCTCTCTCTCTCTCTCTCTCTCTCTCTCTCTCTCTCTCTCTCTCTCATCATTGAACCTTTAGATATTTCCGCTTGAACTCCAATATAACTATATTTACTCTTTACCCCGTAGTGTGAGAATGGATTATTTGATCCAAAACCTCGTCTTTGACGCGCCTCAGACTTTCTCTTTCCCTTCTCTCTCCCTATCGCTCTCTGTCCCTCTCTGTCTCTCTCTCTCTCTCTCTCTCTTTCTCTCTCTCCCTCCAACTTGTTTGTTGTTTCACCTTCCTTTCCTTCCAAGGTTAATAAACATGATGTCAATACTCATCGCCGACGCGGTTCACCCCTTCACATGTTGACATACACGTCGACGGGCCGAAGGCTGCAACAAGTGCCCTGCTTGAACTACCATAGGATGATCCCGATATGTCCTGATGATTGATGTGTTTGTTAAACCAGGAGATGGGACACTGGATCGGGGAGTATTCTGCGACAAGGTGAAAAGGGTTCGGTTCATTTATGTACTCACATTTCACGATGACAAACGATTCCCCTCATCGACTCAATTGCAATGATGACTCATCAGGGAATGAGAACACACAGACAGACAAACAAAGACACATTCTCTCTCTCTCACTCAATCACTCACTCACTCACTCACTCTCTCTAACAAACACATTAATTAATTTGTTTTGTCACTTTAATTCCGGAAACATGGTCCCGACAACCTTTTTTAAAAACACTAACGCAAGATGAAAAACCCATGCTCACAGCCACCTTCACACCGTCGCTATTACCATAAACATATCCACTCGTACTGTTTCCTGTCAGAACAGGGATTTATTATCAAAACGCAATATTATATTGTCTGGACACGTTTGGACAGATCTTCGTCAATCATTCAACAGCAATGCGTCAGTGCTCCCAGAACAACCCATACAAAATATGTGATGTACACAGCCGTAGAAATCATGACAGATGCAATCCTTCCTGTTCTAGAATACCTGAGGTCTGTGTTTGTCGACAATATGTCTTCGCTGAGCCAAAATGTTGTTTTTTTGTATTTTTCCTTACCGCCTTTCTTGAGGAAAAGCATGGCTGACAATAATAATCATAATACTATGGATATTATACAACAAAATACTACGTACAACAATAATATTGAAACTACAATACTAGTAGACATACAACCGTATGGGGATAATACTTTAATTATCTCAGTTGGAGGATGATTATTAAATCAATTAGTTTGAGGGTGTCTACCACAAAAAGGTTGGTGTTACAATTAGGCTATTACCTTGGACCTTAACATCAATTCAAATCGTAAAATTTATTTCCAATTACAGATAAAAGAAATGCATCTCACAGGATCAGGATGCGTTAGGCTCATCCCTACATGCAGGGAGGTCCATTCCGCTAAGAATTCTGCGGCTCTCAGAGCAAATCAGAGCAGGGAGAGCAAAGTCACCTTGGAGACTTCCACATGGAAAGTGATGGAGCGTGATCTCCAGGCCTCCTGCAGTCGTTGTTCCGGGGCGAGGTATGACTGGAAAAGGGGCAAAGGTTCAGCTCTTAGGTTTAGTCAGAGATACGAGGTGAATGGACACGCACTCTGGTGGTGGTTCATGAAGTCTCTGTCGGACCCAGGCAAGGATTCTGTCTATATTGTTGGGGCTGAATGGTAAAGAAAACATGCCGATAGGGTGTGATTTACCCTGGAACATATTCAGTCTCTCCTGATACAAGCGGAATTGTAAAGCAGCCTTTAGACTGTACGTCCTTTCACTTTAAGATAGTGCATGCATTGTGTAGCGTATTATCCTAGCTACCTTTTTGTAAACGGGGAATGGGTTAACATAGCAATTGTTTAGTGCTTGGCACTAGTTTCTATGAACATCCTTACCATACCAACACCAATATATTTAGTATGTTCCTTCTAATAAATATGGTTATTGTGAGCTGCTTTGGATTAAATCATCAAAAGTAGCTCACCAAATATGCTTCGAGGCTGCTAGCTTTTGTGTGTGGTTCATCCAACTTCTTTTTGGACGTTGATGGTCGATTCACAACCTTAGAATTCTTTCTGAATGTCTCCATACCTTTTTAGACGAATGAAAGAGATGATTTTAAAAGCATATTCACTGTTTGCTTTCTGTCCAAGGAAAGACACGACAATATCATCAATACGAAATAAGAATGAGCAAATTTCACATTGATGATGATAGATTGTAGTTCTAGTTCTGTTTTTTTGCATTTGGCTCTGACATGTATTGACGTCAGAGATAACCTGTTATTGTGTGTTGGGTGTGTCTGAGAGACACATTCATTTGACATTCGTGACATTTTATAGACTGCATTGGAGTTTTTTTGTGATGTTTTAGCATCATTTATTTAAAAATGATTAATCAATAATGAATTTCAATAGATAATGTTACTAACATTAGCTAATTGTTATACAGCTCGTATTTTTCTCCAGATGTTAAACAGATACGGAAGATTTGCGTTTTCAAACTAATTCCACTCTAATTTAGAAAAAAGTCTTTTTTTTTATCTCTTACAGATTTCTGTATTTTTCTTTTATTAAAGTTTCGATTCAGTGCAGCAGCAACAGCAGCAGCCTCATTGTTCCGCACTCCTCCCTCCACAACAACAGTTTGGGGTATCGGGGAAACACACCAGTTGTTAGTGATTTGGAGGCTGGAGCCGTATGCTCCCGCCTATATAGTTTTCCGGGCTACTGCAGTGTGGGATTTAGCCGGGCCGCTTCATCTAGGTCATTAGAAGGGCCGCGAGAGGGTTCAGGCTCTTATGTTTTTTCTTCCTCTCGCCGCAAAGCTCTGGTTCCAAACACTAGACAAGGCTAGAAGAGGGAGAAATAAATAGCCTTCCAACACCAACACGCGCACACACACACACACACACACACACACACACACACACACACACACACACACACACACACACACACACACACACACACACACACACACACACACACACACACACACACACACACACAGAGCAGTGTAATGATGACAGTGTGTGTGTGATCGAGAGAGAGCAAGATTCACTCCAGTGTGAAGTCTGTCTCTGGTCCTACCGAGGGGAATAGCATTGGCCACCAGACCACCACCACCACCAACACCACCACCACCCACTCAAATCCACTGACTGATCCAGCGCCCAGGGTCTCACAGGGCCCAGCTCAGACATGTTCTCTCCCCCCCCCCACACACTTCCCCTTATATGTACCTTGTGAAGCTATGCGTGCCTTTTTCAGACGATGGATCCCTAACACCATTGCCACGGCACAATCAGATCCAGCCCTGTCTTACTTTCGACCCCTCTGCCTTTGTTGTTTTTGTGTTTTTGCTGCTTCTTTGTACTTTTTAAGCTAGGTAAGCCGATTTTCTTTGAGTTGTAAAAAATTGAACATCTGGAAAAAGTTGATTCTTTGCCGAAGTTAGAAATGTACTTTTGGTGAAGAACAATTGCTTAGCAAGGTTACAACAAATATTTATTTTTTTAAAAGGCAGATTGCTTGCCGAACAAAGAATCATTTGGAAATGGCTGATGGCTCACTGAAGTTACAAACATATTTTTTGGAAATATTAGTTAACTTACAGAGACAGGGCTTACTGAGATGTCAACGTGGAGTCAAAAACATACGACTTGCAAAAAGTAATCAAAATCCAACCTTGAAGGGAAAACCCGTTTGAGAATTCATTTCGCCGAGATGCTCCTAATTTGTGCGTGTACAAAGGCATAAAATGCAAAAAAGGCAAAATGGTTTGCTTGCACCTGGAGAGTTAGTTTTTTGAAGACGTTATTCTTCGGTTGAGGAACAATATTGTCAATTCATTTTTTTCGTTGAGGAAATGTGAAATATTACACTGACATGCCTTTCAAGAATTACAAAAAGCCAAAAATACATGGTTAGATGTTTATTTTAGATGTTGGAATTTAACATATAAATATTTTCACAGTGATGTGTTCATTTATAATTTTAATGAACACATTGTTTTCCCTGAATATAATTATGACAACTTTTACGATAAATGAATGTCAGTGACAAAACAATCCATTACTTTCTGGTTAATTGGCTTGGCAAACCATGGCGTCTTCCATCTGCCCTCTCTTGCTCCAATTTAAATGGAAACCAAAGAATTTATATTGTTATACATAACTATATAACACATTTGTTGGGTGTATATCAATACCATATTCCAGTGGTAAGATAAGACAAGATACAACTTTATTAATCCTCCGTAGGAGAAATTTGTTTGTTGCAAAAACATCCCAGCAGCAGTGGAAGGACACAGGATAAAAGGACAATGTAATAATACAATAAATACAAAGTGCTAATGCATAAGTAGAAGCTTATAGTTAAAATAGGGACAAAAACAAGAAAAACAGATCTGTGATGCATATACACATATATACGCATACCTAAAACACACACATATGCATATGCAAACACATAGACCACACAAACACAATCATCAGGCACTGTTGAACAGCCTAATGGCTTCCGGCACACAGGAGCACCTGAAGCGCTCCGTCTTGCACCTGGAGAACATGAACCATCTGCTACATCTCAGCATGGAGGGGATGGGAGGGGTTGCCCAAGATGGACTTGAATTTGTCCCTCATCCTCCTCTCTACCACCACCTCCAGACTGTCCAGCTCAAGTCCCACAACAGAGCTGGCTTTCCTAACCAGCTTGTTGAGTCTGTTTGTCTCCCCAGCCTTAATGCCTCCTCCCCAGCATGCCCCAGTGAAGAACAGCATGCTGGCTACCACAGACAGATAAAATGTCCTTAGCAGCCTGCCACACACTTCAAACGACCTGAGCCTCCTGAGGAAGAAGAGTCTGCTCTGACTCTTCCGGTAGAGGGCCTCTGTGTTCTCAGACCAGTCCTGTTTATTGTTGATGTGTACTCCAAGGAACTTATACGAGTCCATCGTCTCAATTTCAACCCCCCTGGATGGTAATAGGGGTCGGGGGCTTTCTCTTCCGGCGGAAGTCCACCACCAGCTCCTTGGTTTTGCCGATGTTGAGTTGGAAGTGGTTCTCCTCAGACCATCTGACGAAGTCCACCACGACACCTCTGTACTCGTCCTCCCTGTCCTCACTGATGCAGGCCACGATGGTGGAGTCATCTGAGAATTTCTGGAGATGGCAGGTTCCAGAGTTGAAGCTGAAGTCAGAGGTGTAGAGGGTAAAGAGGAAGGGTGAAAGTACTGTTTCTTGGGGTGCGCCAGTGTTGCTCATCACCACATTGTGACAAGCTGCTCTGCAGCCGCACGTACTGTGGCCTGCTGGAAAGGTAGTCACCAATCCAGGCCACCATGTCGGGGTGTACCTGCATTGCTGAGAGCTTCTTCTCAAGCAGGGGAGGCTGGATGGTATTGAACGCACCGAGCTCCCCGGCTTCCCCAGGTGTGACTAAGCCCTGTGCAGCAGCTAAATGATGGTATCGTCCACGCTGAGGTTGGCCCTGGTACGCAAACTGCAGTGGGTCCATGGTGTCACACACCTGGGGCCTGAGGTGCTGTAGAACCAGTCTTTCGAAGGTCTTCATGATGTGCGAGATCAGCACCACTGGCCTATAGTCTTTGGGAGAGCTGGGACGAGCTATCTTAGGCAGCGGAACAATGCAGGAGGTCTTCCACAAGCGGGGCACCTTCTTTTGCCTCAGGGAGAGGTTGAAGAGGTGTTGGAACACTCCAGCAAGCTGTCCGGCACACGCTTTAAGCACCTTGGGATTGATGTTGTCCGGACCCATTGCCTTATTCCTCTGGAGCTTAGATAGCTCCCGCCTCACCTGACTTGATGTGATGAAAAGTCTGATAGCAAGGGGGAGGTGGAGGGGGTGGAGGGAGGGAGAACCTGATGTAATCCGTAATGCAATGGGAGAGTCCCTCAATGTCCTCTGCGTGGTCTTCCAGGAACAGATCCCCAGTCTGTTCTCTGGAAGCAGTCCCGCAGGGCATCCTCATTCTCTCTAGACCACACCTTCAAAGTCCTCCAACGATCTCACGTTCCCCATCACGATAGATGGAAGGCGAGGTATAAATCTCTTGTGCGTCTCCCGTCTGAACCTTGCCTTCGTTCCGGCTCTCGTTCCCCTCCGGTGTCTCCTTATATCCACAGGTATGCCCACATCCTCAGCCTGGTACATCCTCAGCCCTTGCCTCGTGTAAGTAATCATTGTATGGTCCACGAGTATCACAAACTACGCTTAAAACTACACTAACGCTGACTTAAACTAATGATCAAATGTGTTTAAAAGATAAAAAGGCACCTTCTAGCGAATACCAGAAAGTTGGAAAGTTGAAATAATAGTAGCAAGTAGAAGAAAAAGTAGGAACTGCAAGAGCTACTGCAACAGGCAGCCTTCCTCGACGGCGCCACTCACAATGCCTGGTTAGTGTGTTTGTCTCCTATCTGAAAGGTTCTAGATTGGAACCTCTAATGTCTGCAATGCAGTCTTCACATACAGCCATCCTTGGGCTAAAACATCTCACCTGCTCCTCTAAGGGGAACGCTCATGCTCACTATTTCCTAACACTGACTCTAAAGCTACTTACAGCAACATCAGCCGAACTCCCCTGAGTGGTTTGGGGGCGGCATGTGACTCAGGAAGTAGAGACGGTTGGCTGGTAGACAACCCACTTGCTAGGTCGATCCCCGGCTCCTCCTAGCTGGATGTCAAGGTGTCCCTGAGCGAGATACCTCCAGCCTCTCTGCTCCTGAGAAGCTGGCCTGTCGCCTTGCATGGTTGACCCTGCCTTCAACCATGCAAGGTTGTAAGGCAGTATTGTAAAGCGCTTTGAGTGACCACCAGTTAGAAAAGCGCTGTGTAAATGCAGTCCATTTACCAATGCGGGGAAAAAGTCTTGGCGTTGGACGTCGTCGATCAGGGATTCGCGTTCTCCGTTTGGTCCGACGATGCCAACGGGTTCTCTCTCACACTCCGTGTCTGAATCAGTTCTCTTTAGCGTTCGAAAATAGCGTAATTAAGCGGGATTCCGTCACCGAGATCGTAATTGCTTTGGAACACAGAGTCTGCCAATCAACTAAATAGTAAACAGATTGACTTGATTATCTGTGTCCGCCTCTCTTGTGGCGGCGGAGGGGGTGTGGGGGTGTGGTGGGGGCTCAGAGAATGGATACAGGGTTGATGTCTTGGTTTCCAGCGCTATCGGGGTCATCCCTTATTTATGTTGCTTACAAGGCAAATGTCAGCTTCGATCCAGCGGCCTCTAAAATATTAATGTTTTGCTAGCTTTGGGTTTCATTGTAAACTTTTACTTGCTCGCTCTTGAACCTCGTCTATTCTTCGCCGTAACAAGTCATGGATGACTCGTGTCGGAGGGATGGGGGCTATCAGTTGGAGCTTCTGTGGAAAATTCGCGTTCATTATTTTCATTGGCTTTAAGATAACGCCAAGTATTTTGTTTCAATAATGAATCAAAGCTAATATTCAAGCGACTCTAAACCAAACGGAGGCAATTAAAGTTAATGCTCCATTTTCTAATTCATGTTCTTCATATTGTGACATCTGTGTGTGGGTCGGCTTAGCTCAGGAGGTAGATGAGGTAAACGAAAGGTTGCTAGTTCGATCCCCAGTGTTGATGAGTCCCTGAGCAAGACACTTAACCCCTAACTGCTCCTGACGAGCTGGCTGTCGCCTTGCATGGTTGACTCTGCCGTCGGTGT
Source organism: Melanogrammus aeglefinus (assembly GCA_900291075.1). Classification (NCBI taxonomy): domain Eukaryota; kingdom Metazoa; phylum Chordata; class Actinopteri; order Gadiformes; family Gadidae; genus Melanogrammus; species Melanogrammus aeglefinus. Next base: position 68,575 of record OLKM01001666.1, read on the forward strand.
GTCAATGTGTGTATTAACTGATGTAAGTCGCTTTGGATAAAAGCGTCTGCCAAATGCCCTAAATGTAAATGTGTGTGTTTGTGTGTGTCTGTGTGTTTCATGATGTGTGTTGTGGGGTATTTAAGGCATGGACAAGAGACTTTAAAATGAATAAAGGCGTGCTTAATTTAAACTGAATAGAAGCAGAGATGATTCTTGCTTTTGCTTCAAATGTGCAGCTGAAATATTTAAGCAATTTTCTATAATAAAATTCCCCAAAAATTAAAAGTTAATTTTGCCTTTCAAGTGAGAGGATGTAAAGCTGCGATCAATAATTCTCTTTTCTTTCCTTCTGACTCATTGTGTAATGTAGGTCACATGCCATACATCTGCATAACCTTTTAGATATCCTTTTTATGTTGGAACTGCATGATTAAAAAAAGTCACCTTATAATTTTCAAACAGCGCCGGAAGTCCCTTCCCGCCAACTTTCAAACACACCCTTTTTTACTTATGCCCCAGGTGTGAGAAACGTTGTAGTGGAGGTGTGTGTGTGTGTGTGTGTGTGTGTGTGTGTGTGTGTGTGTGTGTGTGTGTGTGTGTGTGTGTGTGTGTGTGTGTGTGTGTGTGTGTGTGTGTGTGTGTGTGTGTGTGTGTGTGTGTGTGTGTGTGTGTGTGTGTGAGCATGGTGTGCGAAGACAAAGGATGGCTTGGCCGGTTGTGTGTGTGTGTACTCGTGTATGAATGTGTGTATCATTCTCTTTCTTATAAAGCTTATACAACGGGTAACATATCACAAAATACAAACCATTTACAAAAAGCAAATGTGCTTGGTTTATATCGTTAGCCTCCTAGCATCATTGTCTGAGTCATATTTTGGCTAAATTGTGAAATCTAACCTAACTCTACTCTCCTACCGCTGCTGATTCACTGTGCCGTATTGGACATATTTCCTAAGCCAGTGTTTTTTACATTCTTTAATCACTCTCTGCCTAAATTTTATATTTGACTTAGGCATTGTTGATGCTACATATAAGATGAACCTTAAAATATGTCACAGGCAACCATGCTATGAGGCTAACAATATTTACTTCAGAACACATTTGGACACGTCCTAGTGGGGCGTTGCATCGGATTGAAGCGTGAGTGAATAAAACTACCATTTTGAAGTCGACATTTGAGACCCCTCCTACACTTCCAGAAGAGCTCAGCCTTCTGTTTATGGAGCCCCCCCCCCCCCCCCCCCCCCGCCCAGCCCCCGCTGTCTCCCCGATCACTCCAATAGGAGTTCAAACGTTCAATCGTGTTGTGGTGGGAGGAGGAAGCGCCACGGCCGTCCTAAAGAGCTATTCCATGCACGTGACAGGCCTGCCTAATCTCCTCTGTGGGAAACACCAACTGCTGCAGATGCCGCTGAGATTAGATTGCGATTCGACTGTTTAAACGCGGATGGGCATGCCGCCTTCCCCGCGCAAAACTTCCATATAGCTTCCATGTGAGCGAGATCCCTTCCATGTGCAGACACTGCACTCGAGGATGCAAACATAATCCGCTGTGATTGCGTTATGCGTTGGCTGCCAGTCCAAAACCGCAAGCCCAGCCTGTGTCATCCACCCCGCATATCGTATTGTATGATGTTTCCATTATTCTTGCTCTTGCCTGCCCTTTCTCTCTCCCTCCGGTTTCCACAGACGATCGGTGTCACGTGATTGTGACCTCGGGTGAGCTCGCCAGACCTCGTGTCGGCCTCAGGGAAAGTTATTTGTGTATTCGGTGAATTGCTTGGAACAAGTGCAGAGGTATTGATGAAGGGAGAGAGGGAGGATGAGTGAGAGAGAGAAAGAAAGGGGGAGAGAGAGAGAGGGAGAGAGAGAGGGAAACGTCAGAAATGCCAAGTGTGTCTCTCTCTATAGGGTTTTGGATCAAATAATCTATTCTCACACTATGGGGAAAGAGGAAGTATAGTTTGATTGGAGCTCAAGAAGAAATAGCTGAGGCTAATGACGTCTTTCGGTTTTTCGTTTTCATGTGCGTCATTCTAACCGTTCATTTGGTGAAAATAAATACAGGGATTTACTTCATACTTGTCTACGTTGAAAGATTTCACAAACCAAAGTGTCTTATCTCGGTCACGCACACGCTCACACAAGCCTACACAAAACTTTCCATCTTTTTATCTCACTCACTCATAAAAACACACATGAATGCCAAGCAAGTTGTTAGTTACTATAATCATCATGGTTACTAGCAAATCAATTTCTCTCCTCACTAACTCATGTGCGCGCCCGCGCGCGCGCGCGCGCACACACACACACACACACACACACACACACACACACACACACACACACACACACACACACACACACACACACACACACACACAGTAAAAACGGTTTCCTAGCCAGTTCAAGGGTAAATCTATTGTAACCCATACCACGCCGCCGGGAAGACAGAGAAGCATTTGTAACATCCCCCCCTTCACAACACGGACAAACATTGTTAACATTGATTCCTTTGACTTTCTCCTGGATTACATATTGGCCTCTGTGTGCGTGTGTGTGCGCGTGTGTGTGCATGTGTGCCTTGAAGAGATATCCCATCACGTACACTCCAACCACAACCCTCCACCCCATAATTACAGTCTCTATGACCCCAACCCTATGCCCCCTCCCCGTACCCCCCTGTGGAGCTGCGCCTCTGTTGTCCGCAATCCCAGAAGATAATAAAGTCCATATTATATAGTTTTATCTGTTACCTGTATTTAATGAGATAATCCACTGATTAGAGAAACAGACATTTGATGCAAAGTCTGTTTGACGAGACACCACTTGAGTGTGCATGCTACACCTTTAACTGAGAGGTGGAGGGAGGGAGGGAGTGACGGAGACCATGACGGAGGAGGCCCTGGTTCACCCCGAGTTCGACGCTCTGTTCCGGGGTTGCATCAGAAGATTTATATCAGAAGATCGGAGGAACCTGTAGGCGGGAGATGGATCGATCAGGGTGGGGGGGTGGGGGGGGGGGGTCGGGGAGGGTGGGGGAGGGCGGAGGGGTTGGTTAAAGGTAACAGCCGGGGAGTGCAGTGCTCAGTAGGTCACGGGGAGTATTTTAAAGCGCACATCATCCGTCGGAGGCCTGCGATGATTCGATTGATCGATGCGTTTCCGGACGACGAGGGCAATAGCCGGCGATCTTGGAGGTCGGGGCAGCGATGTTAGAGCTGCCAAGTCGGACATCACCTCGCTTCCAGGCGTGCTTCATCTCATCCCGAGCGAGGGAACACCTTCGAATCCGGACAGTGGTGTAGTGGAGAGAGGAAGAGAACACTCCGAGGGATGTTTCACCGGAAAAAGTATCTGTTACGTGTAACAGATACTTTGGGAAATAGCTCTTCTCCAATTCTTCGTCGTTGAACGCCGTTGCGTCCCCTTACTCTCGTCGTAGGACTACCTCTTCTTGCCTGGTGTCGATGGGGCACAGCTCACGGGAAGCATGAGATCAGGGAATCGGAGGGTGGGAGGTCAGGGGTTTCCAAGGGTGTTCCAGATAGGGTGGTGGGGGGGGGGGAGTGGGTGCTGCGCTGGAGGAGGTGTAGCAAGATGGGGGGGGGAGGGGGGGTGTGGAGGAGAAAGCCAGCCCGCCAAAAAGAGGAGTTGGAAGGTGGAGGAGGTGAATTGGTGGTTCTTAGGAGAGCTAGGAAAGGTTGCTTGAGGAGGTAGTGTTTGAGGACGGAAGGAGGGAAGTGTAGGTTGAGTCTGAGGTTGGGGCATAAGGAAGATGTGTGTGCGTGTGTGTGTGTGTGTGGGGGGAGAGGGGGGGGAGTGTTTACTAGAGTCAATTTGGAACTTTTAAGCTAAAAACAGCGATATTAATTAAACCCCTTAATCCAATCCAAAAACTCCATGTGCTTGTGTTCCAATTATCACAGACGTGCAAGTTAAGAATCCTGCCTGACAACCGTTAATTAGGACGGGTGAAATGATCTGACGATAACGAGATACTGGTGGCCGGGAAAAAAAGTGTAACCGCCGTCGGGAAGGATGAAACACAGATATTTAGACCGACTGTGGAATGTTTTATCTGTTCTTTTGAGTATCGTTTTTTTGTGATTGTTTTGCTTGTTTAATGTATTACTGTGGGAATGATATGTTAAGCCTTGTGGCTTTTGCTTGTCCAATTAGCCATGCTTGTGTTTGAGAGTGTGTGTGTGTTTGTGTATGGCTCCATCTGTGACTATTTGTGTGTGTCGGTGTGCGTCAAAACCACTGAATACAAGAGAAATCGTTAATCATGGAAATACTACCAATCGTTTTTTATCCTACATTTTCTTGACTACTGTGGATGAGCTATATATTTTGAATTAAAACTGCTTCTAAACCATAAGTTCTTTCCATGACTAGTATGGCCACAGCCCTCTCTTATATAATTTCCGAGATCTGAGCGTAGGCAGTCTGCTCATTTATTATGTGGTTCTTTGAAAAACGTTCACATTAGACTGAAGAGTTTGAGTGTGTCTAGTCTCCGATGTTATATGCTGCCTCCAGCAAAATGGGCACAGAGCTGTCAACACTGATGGTATCCAAGAGCATCCACATTTTCGATCAAATCTCAACGGATCATCCATTGAAAATCAAACAAACCGAGGTTGATTTCCCAGGTCCCGAATTTAATTTCCCACCTTTTCAAGAGAAATTGCAAAATGTAATCTGAAAAAGGATTTTTAAACATTTTCATTTTATGGAAGATTCTTTTTCGTGGTTATTGTTTTATCAGAGTGTGGGCGTAAAACAGTTGCTACAACAAATATGCCTGTCAGTTTCTTCATCCTAGCCACCAAACACAAAGCACGTCAACAGGTTGTTTAAAATTCACCAAGATACTGAACACGGTGAAACAAAGAAAGAAGGAATACTGTATTTACTCAATATTTAGTCATTTACCGGATGAGGTGTGCATGCGTGTTTCATGAATTCGGAAACGATTCATTAAGGAGCAGTTAGTGGACGAGACGTTAAGTAGAAACATCATATTCAAAGGGGTTTCTTCAAGGAAAGCTTTGGACATCAGGAACACTTTCAGCCTTGGCAACATGCAGCTCACCACCAAGATATCAAACAAACCGAGGTTGATTTCCCAGGTCCCGAATTTAATTTCCCACCTTTTCAAAGAAATTGCAAAATGTAATCTGAAAAAGGATTTTTAAACATTTTCATTTTATGGAAGATTCTTTTTCGTGGTTATTGTTTTGTCAGAGTGTGGGCGTAAAACAGTTGCTATAACAAATATGCCTGTCAGTTTCTTCATCCTAGCCACCAAACAACAAAGCACCGTCAACAGGTTGTTTAAAATTCACCAAGATTACTGAACACGGTGAAACAAAGAAAAGAAGGAATACTGTATTTACTCAATATTTAGTCATTTACCGGATGAGGTGTGCATGCATGTTTCATGAATTCGGAAACGATTCATTAAGGAGCAGTTAGTGGACGAGACGTTAAGTAGAAACATCATATTCAAAGGGGTTTCTACAAGGAAAGCTTTGGACATCAGGAACACTTTCAGCCTTGGCGACATGCAGCTCACCACCAAGATAGATAGAGATGGGAACTTTATTAATCCCTCGGGAAGGTTCCCACAGGAAATGGCAATTCCAGCAGCAGCAAACACCATGTTACGAATAGAATAAGAGTAAAAAACATGCATAAATGTACAAAAATATGAAATTCCCAAATGCAAAAAAATATAGAGTATATGCTGGGAAACAATATACAAGAACACTAAACAAGCCAATATTTACATGAGGGAGTGCCCTAGTACCCTACCCTACCCTTAACAACGCGAATCAGAATTGTACAACTCTCAATTAATGTTGTGTTTAATTGTTTGGTCCGGGGCCTAGAGGAAGCAGAGGCCCGACCCAGAGTTACACAGGGAACAAAATAAAAAAAGCAATCCCAGCGATGCTACGCTCCATTCGGTGGCCGCTACGCTACAGTGTGGGCTTATTGCAAGAATTAGGCTACGCATTTAGCCTAGCGTGCAGCGCTGCCTCTATCTGGCGGCGGCTAGGCAGCACCCGATGGGGGAAGCAGTGCATGCATGTGGGGGAACATTAAAGACCCCACGCAGGGAGGAACCAGGGATATAAATCAAACGCCGTGCCGTGGAAGTGGCAGCGACGCTGTTGGCGCCCAGTGTGACTTGTGTTTATTTTAGAGGTCGGGTTGGGGTGTGTGGTTAGCATCCAAGTTGCGAGCAATAACGTGTGTTCCTTTTTTTTTTTGCCCGCATTTTTGATCGATGCTTCCCCGGAAGCCGAGTCAGGCGGCGGCTTGACTCCATGAATGCTAGGGGGAATCTTTTTAATAATGTATGCCTATTAAGGAACAGTAGTATGATTGAATAAGAACACCGTGTGTCTTTGCACTCCCCCCCCCCCCCCCCCCCGGATCAATCTCGCTGACAGATTGGTTCGCTCATACCCGGGGAAAAAAAGGGAAAAAAAAATCCTATGGAAACGAGTGAGCCGGGGGAAAACGGACGGCTGTTTGCGTTGGACGCAACGGCGCCTCGCACAAACATGACTTAATTGTAATTGGAGTGATTTAAAGCATCCTGTGTTCTCTATTAGCATACAAAGACGGCGCATTAACCGTAACGGACGGAGGAAACATGCGACGCAAATTTACACAGGGCGAGATCGCTGTCCTATGACGTCAATCGAGATGCTATCCCTTTACGTTTGCCTAACCTTGGTGGCGGGTGTGTGTGTGTGTGTGTGTGTGTGTGTGTGTGTGTGTGTGTGTGTGTGTGTGTGTGTGTGTGTGTGTGTGCGTGTGAATTAGGTTTATTGCACAAACATAACACACAGAACGCTGCCGAGTGAGTATGTGCATGGAAGTGCAGTGACCCATATTGAAATTCAAAAAGAACACACACATAAACACACTCACTCACTTACACACACACACACACACACACACACACACACACACACACACACACACACACACACGCGCACACACACACACACACACACACACACACACACACACACACACACACACACACACACACACACACACACACACGCACACGCACGCACGCACGCACACACACCTAAACCTACATGTTCTTGAATGCACTGACCCATGGACTAATGGGTCCATGGCTATGTTAGGCACACACGCACACCAATACACCAGGACTACATGATCTTTACCAAAATGCAGTGAACCATACACTGAGTCCATATGCAGAAATCAATGGCACACACACATCCACATCGACACACACACACACACACACACACACACACACACACACACACACACACACACACACACACACACACACACACACACACACACACACACACACACACTCTCTCAACGTAGGCGCCATCTATCAGCCCTGGCATCTGACTCGTCGATATCAACAGACACTTAAGGTCATGAAAGGTAGAAAAGATACCAAGTAAAAATCTATTTCTCTCTCTCTCTCTCTCTCTCTCTCTCTCTCTCTCTCTCTCTCTCTCTCTCTCTCTCTCTCTCTCTCTCTCTCTCTCTCTCTCTCTCTCTCTCTCTCTCTCTGTGTGTGTCCCCCCTCTCTCTGTCTCTGTCTCTATGTCAAGGAAAAATACAGCCTCTCTCTTGGGAGGGAGAAAGAGAGTGTTTTCCAGAAACAGGTGGGGAAACAGAAATGCAACCATTGCACTTCATCAACACATGGACACACACATGGACACAGGACCTCTCACCCCCCTTCTCCATAGCTTAGAGTTTCACTCAGCGTTTTGTGCAGTCATAGTGAGTATCGGGGAGCAGTAGGTGTTTGGGTGCCCTCCACTTCCAGAGCTGTTATGGCTGTGGGTTCGATTCCCATGATAGTCTACTGTCTAGGCAAGGCAAGGCAACTTTATTCATATACGTACTTTTCATACACAAGGCAGACTCAAAGTGCCTCACATATAAACATTGTCATACAATAAAATAAAACAATAGGTAAGTAAAAGAAAGCAAATGCAAAAAAAAATGTATTTAAGATCAGATCAACAGTCTCTCTGGTACCCAGGTCGGGACTTCAACCCCGCCCTAAAGGAATTTGGTCCTTTCTCTGGGACTCCAACCCGGATTCTAGTACTCTATTCTAGTACTGTAACCCAGATTCTAGGACTCTAACCCAGACACATGTTAAGACTCTAACCACGAACCTAAGGCCTTTCTCTGGGACTTCAACCTGACCTAAAGGAACTTGGTCCTTTCTCTGGGACTCCAACCCAGATTCTAGGACAGAACTTGGGCATCAAACCCGCGTCCTTTCTCTCTGGTATCAGATCATCTTTCTTTCTGATAAAAAATAGAAAATAAAGGGAAGGTTAAAAAGGCGTTTTAGTCATAAAATATAAAATAAAGGCAAAGTTAAAAAAAAACTTTTTAGAAAGTGCAATGTATTTAAGATTTAGCAGAAAGCTAAAGCAAACATAAAAGTTTTCAGTCTTGTTTTAAAGGTGCTCAGAGTTGGAGCAAGGCTTAAATCCTCAGGGAGTTTATTCCAGCTATTTGTTGCATAGTAACTAAATCCTGCTTTCCCATGTTTCGTGTTTACTCTGGGGATAATTAACAGATTGGTCTCAGAGGATCTTAGTGGTCTAGAAGGCTGATGTAGTGGAAGCATATCAGTTAAATATGTTGGGCCTAAACCATGTAGGGATTTATAGGTTAGCAGCATGATTTTAAAATCAATTCTCTGACCTAACGGGAAGTCAATGTAACAATTTGGTCTTTGTTAGAACTCTAGCAGCAGCATTCTGAACAAGCTGAAGCTTCCTTAGAGTTTGTCTTGGGAGACCTGTAAGGAGACCATTGCAATAAATAAGCTTATTAGTGGTAAAGGCATGTACAAGTTTTTGTAAGTCTTAGGTGGACATGAGCCCTTTAAGTCTTGCTACATTTTTAAGTTGATAATAGCTGGTCTAACCTGTAGCCTAGCCTGTAGACTATCAAAGAGCCACTAATGGCGCATTTCCACTAGCACGGCTCGGCTCGGTACGGCTCGGCGCGCTATTTGCGTGTTTCCACTAGCACGCAGTACTTGCAACCGGGTACATTTTTGGTATCACCTCAGCCCTGGTTCCAAGCGAGCCGAAGCGTTACTAAAATGTGACGTCAGCCGACTGCCTTCCACTGATTGGCCGATGAGTGTCGTCACTGGAAGCGTCATAACCGCGCGACTTTTCCAATAGTGTTTTGTCTCGCCGGGCCCGGAGTCTTCTCTGGCTCCTCTTCTCTTGCCTTCTGTGCGACAAAAAGCCACAGGGTGAGCAGCAACACGGTCGCCTCCATGTCCTCCATGCTGTCCTCCTCTGATGTTGTTGTTGTTGTTCTGGTCTTCCGGATTTGTACGTTGCTCGGCGCCGTGTCAATGACGTCACGAGCGGTTTCGCGCAGCCATGTTATGACGACCCCGCCCACGTCGAGGAGGCACCAGTTGTAATGGAAACACAACCAAAAACCGAGACATGAGACGGAATCAGATTTGAATCAGATTTGCCTGCAGTCTGAACGCGGCCAAAGAGCCACCAAGACTACTGTGACGATTGAGTCCCGGTTGTTGCTCAGGAGGTAGAGCGAGACAACTGGTAACCAGAAGGTCGCCGGTTCAATCCCCGGCTCAACTGAGTGTCGAGGTGTCCCAAGACAGCCTCGCCCTCACCGCGCCCGACGAGCTGGCTGTCGCCTTTGCGCGGGCTGGCACCGCCGTCGGTGTGTGAACGTGTGCGTGAACGGGGGAATGTTCTGCAGTATTGTAAAGCGCTTTCAGTGGCCACTTTTTAGAAAAATGGCAGCGTCAATTCAGTACGCTTTACCCGTGGGAATCCTCTGAGATGCGACTCCCACATGAGGCATGCTCTGGAATGAAATGTGTCTCGCTCAACGCCCTGAAGTCGCTTTCGGAATACAATGTATACCAAAGGGACTGAGATGTAAATTGATAATATGATATGATATGTAATGTTTGTGTCAGTCTGATAGGAAGCCGACCCCACACCCCCCCCCCCCCTCCATTTCCCCTCAATAATAATCAGGCCCTATCTCTGCTAATTCCATTACTAGGATTTGGAGACCTGTATTTTGTAGCACATCCCTGCACATAATAAAATAAATTATATATATAGTCTTCCTTCTTATAAAACGGTGACACACTTGTGCAATCAGCGTATTCCTGTGTATACGGCTTTCCGCCGAGAGAGAAAGAGGGAGGGGGGGAGAGAGAGGCAGAGAGAGAGAGAGAGAGAGAGCATTAGGAGATGACTTTATGCAGCACAATGCAGACTTAAGTGTGGAATCTCCTTGGTCACGCGCCCTCCCCCCCTCTCCCCCCCCCCCCCCCCCTCACCCCCCCCCTCCCTTTTTACACCATGCACCATCTGCTGAACAGTAATTACATCTAGTGTGCGTGTGGTTGTGTGTGCGTGCGTTGGCGTGTTATTTAAGTAGCTCTCTCTAGTCTTTGACGTGGCAAAGGCCTGGTCTCTTGACCCGCTCTGCTTTGACGCAAGGCTTTTTTTTTTGTTTGCAATTTTTGTCAACAAGAGATGATTAATTCGCCAACGGCTGAAGAAGTAAAATTAGGGCCTTTGGCTGAGATGCTCCCAGCAGCAACACAACACAAGGGGAATAACATTTGACTTAAGGGCGGAAATAAACTCGGATTTAGGCCCCAATCCCGCAGTGGATGTTACGATTTTTTGTGTAAAGTCGTGTCTTCTGGGGGTAATTGATATGTTTATTTTGAATGGTTCGATGGTGTGTGTGTGTGTTTGTGTGTGTATGTGTGTGTGTGAGAGACAGAGAGAGACACAGACAGAGACAGCGAGAGAGTGTGAGTCTGTGTGAGTGTGTGTGAGAGTGTGTGAATGACTGTGTGAGGGACTGAGTGTAAGTGAGTTTGATGTGTGTGTGTGTGTGTGTGTGTGTGTGTGCGCGAGAGTGAGTGTTTGTGTCTGAGGGAATTCGATGGCGTGTGCGTGCGTGTGCAGTGTGTGTGTGTGTGTGTGTGGGTGCTCCAGTGATGGCTGTGGTTTCAGCTCAAAACTATACTTAATGCGTATAAATGACACAGATATACAGAAGCAAATGCCGGGCTACGTCCCGGCCAAAACACTTAGACACAAAATAAGACTGGGACGCCAGAGTCAAAGCATCGTGCGTCAGTAAGTGATTCATAAAGCTTTGGGCTATTCAAGAAATGCAGACGTCTATTCGCGACATCGGGAATGTACGAGAAACAGTAATGACAGATGGAACTGACCCTAGTGGGCAAAGTGGAGGGAGGGGTGTGTTTGTTATCCCTTAAAATACACACAGACACACACACACACACACACACATACACACGTACACTCACTCACACAGACACTTACACTCGCTCACTTACACATTCGCACGCACGCACTCACTCACTCACTCACTCACAGACACACACACTTGTGCTCTCACAGGCACAAACACACACACACACACACACACACACAACACACACACACCACAACCACACCACAACACACACACACACACACACACACACACACACACACACACACACACACACACACACACACACAAAGGCATTCATTCACTCACTCACTCAGACTATTCACTCACACATTCACTCACAGACATACAAATGCACACACAGACCAACCACCATAATCGTCTTTATTGCAGGCTATCAAAAGAACGGCCAACATTTAGCGACGGACGAGGCGGTCAGGATGATTTCCATTATTGCACTGCCCTCTATGGGTCTTATTCCTCTGTCCGACCCCCCCCCCCCACCCCCTCCAGCCCTCTCACCCCTTTAACCCCCCCCCCCCCCCCCCCACACACACACACAACACACACACACACACACACACACACACACACACACACACACACACACACACACACACACACACACACACACACACACACACACACACACACAGTTTCTCTTTCCTTAACCATCACCCTCTTTCAAATGATCATATCACCTCAAAAGAAACGGATTCGTCCGCTCCGCACATGCGTCAGAGCCGCGGGGGAAATTGAAACGGATTCCTCAATTATTATCATTGTTGTCGCCGAGTTGTTATTGAGTTATTTCGTGATCATTGTGTTTTTTGTTGGTATTTTTACAGATATTCCACTGAACTGAACTAGAACCAGAGGGTTGGGGGAGGAGGAGCGGGAGGGAGGGGGAGGAAGGGGGGGGGGGGGGGAGAAGGGGATGCGGTGCCTTTTTGCGCCAACGACATTCAAGCTCCGTCTCCACGTTGGCCACACGTCGGCGGGAGCTCGGTTCAGCGCGCCACTGCGGGAACAAGAGGAGTCGGACGGGAAAAAAAAATAAGAAATCAAAAAACGGATACCGCGACTCTTTCCTCTCTCCCTCCTTTTCGCTCTCCTCTATTGTTGGATTTGTTTCGTTACGTTCGAGCCACCGTGATTCCAATTTCAGTGTCTGCAGACCAGATGCACGGTGGTCCCGTGCACGGACCGGTACCGGGAGCGAGTCAGACCCCCCCAGACCAGCTGCCTCCTCCTCCTCCTCCTCCTCCTCCTCCCCCTCCATCATCATTGCGCACGGATGAAAGTCACCGTTGAGGATCGCTCGTGGCAGCATCGCCGGTGTCTCTCGCTTACCTGGGGGATTATACAATAAAACGGAGGGATTTGTGTTGCTTTTCCTCCATGGCGTTCCTCGTGTGAACAGCGACTGAACAAGGACCATTTTTTTCATCACCCCCTCTCCGTCTTTTATTTTGAAGACACCTTGTGGATCATGAGATGAGACTGCCGCTGCTTTTCGCCTCTCTACCGTGAGAGCGAGACGGAGAACGGAGGAGGACCGGAGGAGCCCCCTCGTCCGTGTGTGTGTGTGTGTGTGTGTGTGTGTGTGTGTGTGTGTGTGTGTGTGTGTGTGTGTGTGTGTGTGTGTGTGTGTGTGTGTGTGTGTGTGTGTGTGTGTGTGTGTGTGTGTGTGTGTGTGTGTGTGTGTCCGTTGAGCCGTGTGTGTATCAGTCCCCGGTTTTGTGTGTCCGCGGAGCCGGGTGTGTGTGTCTGTCTCCGTTGGATGAGTAGATGCTGTGCGTAATGTGGGGTTCGAGGCTCCGCACGTCGAGCTGAGGACACCGGGAGCACGACACGACTTTAAGGATTTCTCCGGTGTTGCTCGGTGTGTGTTGGTGTGCGTGTCCGTGCATCGGAAGGTTACGAGCTTCGCACGGATTCCACAGCCTTCCAACCCCCGTTGCTGTTTTTTTGTATTTTGTCAAGACTCCGGAATAACTGGGACGCACTGGCAGGTGGATCTTTTTGGGGGGGGCGGGCGGGTTTCACTGAGGAGCTCAGGACGGTAAGAGGATTGATAGATTTTGCACACTTAAAAAAAGGGGGGGGGGGGGGAGAGACTCGGGGTGCTCTCCGTGGTGCTGAATGCTCGGTCCCCCCCGGTCCCGTCCCCCCACATCCGCCCTTCACCCCCGTTCTGTTCCGTCGCTGTGTTGAAAATGATCCCGGTTTAACGGGTATTTTTCCCGGTGGATGGAGAACCGCGCAAAACCCCAAGCGGAGGCGATCCTCCATAGCTATGATGGAGCTCGTGGCGTCGCGGTGTGATTAGATACCCCCCCCCCCCCCCCCCCCAAGAAAAAAAAAAACATTCCTTGCTATGGGGATAACTCATAGGATCACTAATGTTCATATCCCATTGGCATTAGGGTGGACGTATCCGGCCGGACTTTGGGGGAGGGAGGGAGGGAGGGGGGGGGGGGTGAGAGGAGGGAGATGGTTGGGAAGGAGGAGGAGAAAGTTTGTGCGTCGGGCTGTGATCACGCATATCGCCTCGTTAGCGGTTCATTGCTCCGTTGCGGGCTGCGATCGCTTGGAAACCTTTCTGATACCCCCCCCCCCCCCCCCCCCTTCGCACGGCTCACCGACCTGTGTGTGTTTGTTCGTGTGTGCGTGCATCTGTGTGCGTGTTTGTAGGGGAGGCGTGAGGATGCCACAGTGTGTTTAACTATGTTTGCACGCTCACGCGCCTGTGGTATGTGCGTGTGGGTGGGGAGGGGGAGAGAGAGAGAGAGAGAGAGAGAGAGAGAGAGCCACACAGCTCCTGATACACTGCGCTGCACACTGCTCGATTATAGAATTATTTCCTCCTGTGTTGCGATCTGGTCTGGAGCGTCAGAGAGGAGGAGGGCAGGTCCGACTTGAATAAAGTCTTCTCCTGCTTTTCCTCGTGAGGCGTAATGTGGATATGCGTTTTATCGTTCGGAGGAGGAGGAGGAGGAGCGGAGATGATATTTGGAAACCTCAGTCACAGGCACTCAGCTCCGGGATGATGAACCTCTCCCGGTTCTTCTGAGAGCCCAATGACGGGTTTAGAACGCGGTGTTTATGTCATTGGGTAAACGCGGACAGACGTGAGTTGAACCTGTATCTGCTTGTCTGCATAGCTGTGAGTGCGTGTGTGTGCGCGACTCTGTGTGTGTGAGTGCGTGCGTGCGTGCACGACTGTGTGTGTGTGTGTGTGTGTGTGTGTGTGTGTGTGTGTGTGTGTGTGTGTGTGTGTGTGTGTGTGTGTGTGTGTGTGTGTGTGTGTGTGTGTTCGTGCGGACGTGCCGGCGTATTTGCGTGTGTCGTGTGTTTGTTTTCGAAGCGTGTGGTGTCTACGCCGGGGACTTATGTGGGTGATATCGTCGGTTGGACATAGTTTGTAGTCTATTTAGCAGGTCTTGTGTCGTAGGGGAGAGAACATAAACCTTGCATTTGGATTTCTAACTGTGTGTGTGTGTGTGTGTGTGTGTGTGTATGTGTATGTGTATGTGTGTGTGTGTGTGTGTGTGTGTGTGTGTGTGTGTGTGTGTGTGTGTGTGTGTGTGTGTGTGTGTGTGTGTGTGTGTCTTCGCTGAGCGATGTTGTCTTCAGGCGTTTTCTTCCTCGGCGCGCTTTTCTTTATTGAGATTGGTTTTAGGGACTAAATGAAGACACGTACAAATCAATGCATTCCTGCATTGTTAATGGCGTTTAAAAAATGGGGGGGGGGAGAGAGAGAGAGAGAGAGAGAGAGAGAGAGAGAGAGAGAGACCAAACGGGATCCAGACAAGAAAAAAATGCGCAGTGGCCATCCGTGGCGGAGAGTTCGGTTATGAACGCAATAATTATAACAAGTGTCTTCTTATACGAAATCCCCACCACCACCACCAACCCCCTAGTTATCTTTCGCTCTGCAGGCTACAAGCCCTACAGTCTGATTCACAGATGTGTGTTTGTGTGTGTGTGCAGCGTTCAGCCCTAATGAGGCCCGCGTTAAGTCAAAGCCAACGCGATCCATTTTGAATGAGAACGCCGAATGTCATCTTGAACTCTATATTGGTCCGGCTGATATCCACTTGCTCACTAAGTTCATGGCATATGAATAAATAATCAGGAATCATATGAATAAATGATCAGGAATCATATAATCATGCACACATATTTAAGTTAATGTTAATATATTTATATAAATATATCTTTGCTTCAACTATGATATTTAATAACGATCATCCTTCACTGACTCTCTAATCGAAAATTCGAAATGTCTGAAGTCAGGCCTCACTCCTGTCTTCTCCTCCCTCCCTCTCCCCCTCATCCACAGATGACACCCCACCCTGCGACCGCACTCCAGTGATCCCCGGGGGGCCCCGTCCCCTCTCCCACGCCCCGTGACGATGCACCACCGGCTCCCCCCGCTGCTCCTGCTGCTCGCCCTCTGCCTGGGGCCGGCGGCGGCGTACGACGGCTACGGCGAGATCTGCCGGAGCCTCTGCACGTGCGAGGAGAAGGAGGGCGTGCTGGCAGTGAGCTGCGAGAACCGGGGCATCATCCGCCTGTCGGAGATCAGCCCCGTGCGCTTCTCCACCTACCACCTGCTGCTCACGGGCAACCTGCTCAAGAAGCTGGCGGTCAACGACTTCATCAACTACACGGGCGTCACCATCCTGCACCTGGGCAACAACGACATCTCGGAGGTGGAGACGGGCGCGTTCAACGGCCTGCAAGGGCTGCGGCGGCTGCACCTCAACAACAACAAGATCGACCTGCTCCGGGACGACACCTTCCTGGGCCTGGAGAGCCTGGAGTACCTGCAGATCGACTACAACTACATCTCGGTGGTGGAGCCCAGCGCTCTCAGCCGGCTCCACCAGCTGACCGTGATGATCCTCAACGACAACCTGCTGTCGGCACTGCCGGCCAACGTCTTCCGCAACGTGCCGCTCACCCACCTGGACCTGCGGGGCAACCGGCTGAAGATGTTCCCGTACGTCGGCCTGCTGGAGCACATGGACAAGGTGGTGGAGCTTCAGCTGGAGGAGAACCCGTGGAACTGTTCCTGCGAGCTGATTGCGCTCAAGGCGTGGCTGGAGAGCATCTCGTACACGGCGCTGGTCGGCGAGGTGGTGTGCGAGACGCCGTTCCGCCTGCACGGCCGCGACCTGGACGAGGTGTCCAAGCAGGAGCTGTGTCCGCGGCGGCCGCCCGACGACGGCGGCGGCGGCGGCGCCAGGCCGGTGGCGCCACCGCTGAGCACGGGCGGCTACTATCAGACCACGCCGGCGCCGGCCGCCACGCCGTCCGTCACCTCCTCGGCCGTGCTGAGGTCCTCTTCCAAACCCACCAAGGGCACGCGGCAGTTCAACAAGACCAGGTCAAAGCCGACGTCCCGGTTCCCCGGAGGCAACCCGTACAACTACGGCCCCATCATCGCCTTCCAGACCAAGTCGCCCGTGCCTTTGGATTGCCCCACCGCCTGCACGTGCAACCTGCAGATCTCCGACCTTGGGCTGAATGTCAACTGCCAGGAGAGGAAGATCGAGAGCATCTCCGACCTTAAACCCAAGCCATACAACCCGAAGAAGATGTACCTCACCGGGAACTACATCCCGGTGGTGCGTCGGTCTGATTTTGTCGACGCCACCGGATTGGATTTGCTTCACCTCGGAAACAACAGGATAACAATGATCCACGACCGGGCTTTTGGGGATTTAACCAACCTGCGTAGGCTGTATTTAAACGGTAATCTCATGGACAGGCTCCGAGCGGAGATGTTTTTCGGCCTGCAGAACCTGCAGTATCTTTATCTAGAGTACAACAAAGTCCGGGAGGTGGACGCGGGCGCGTTCCGCTACCTGCCCAACCTGCAACTGCTCTTCCTCAATAACAACCTCCTGAAGACCCTGCCGGGAAACGTCTTCACGGGCCTCTCCCTGTCCCGCCTCAACCTCCGCAACAACCACTTCCAGCACCTGCAGGCGGCCGGCCTCCTGGACCAGCTGAAGCTGCTGCTGCAGATTGACCTCTTTGAGAACCCCTGGGACTGCACCTGCGGCCTCCTGGGCATGAAGGTGTGGATGGAGCAGCTCAGCGCGGGCACGGTCGTCAACGAGGTCACCTGCGAGAGCCCCAAGCGCCACAAGGGCATGGACCTGCACGCGGTCCCGGCGGAGCTCCTGTGCTCGGACCGCTCGGACGTGGCGGTGTCCTCTCCGAGCCCGGCCGCGCCCTCGGAGCGCCCGGCGGACGAGCGCTCGGCCATGGCCGGCGGCGGCGGCGGCGGCGGCGGAGGCGGCGGAGGCGTAGGCGGCGCCACCACGGCGACACCGCAGCGCTTCAACCCCGTGGGCGGCACGGTGCCGCTGTCGGTGCTCATCCTCAGCCTGCTGCTCGTCTTCATCATGTCGGTGTTCGTGGCGGCGGGGCTCTTCGTGGTGGTGATGAAGAGGCGCAAGAAGTCCCAGAGCGACCGCACCAGCACCAACAACTCGGACGTGAGCTCCTTCAACCTGCAGTACAGCCTGTACAGCAACCGCTCGGGCTGCCCCAAGGCCAAGGCGCCGGCGGGCCACGTCTACGAGTACATCCCCCACCCCATGGGCCACATGTGCAAGAACCCCATCTACCGCTCGCGGGAGGGCAACACGGTGGAGGATTACCGCGACCTCCATGAGCTCAAGGTCACGTACAGGAATACACCCGACGAGGAGAGGGACGGCGTCTGCGTCGGCGGCGGCGGCGGCACCATGCGGAGCCCGTCGTACAGCGTGAGCACCATCGAGCCCCACGACAACCCCTCACCCGTGCAGGACACCGACCACTTCTTCAGAGGGATGCTGGACCCGGACAAGCACCCGTCGCCCCACCAGCCACCGCCCCTGCTCTCGGCCGGCCCCAACCTCGAGTTCAAGTACAGCGGGCCGGTGTCCTACACGTACAACCCCAACTTTGACGTCCGGCGTCAGTTCTTGCACCCGGAACGGATTAGGGAGACGGTTCTGTACGGCACGGCGCCCAGTACTGTGTACGTGGAACCCAATCGGAACGAGTACCTGGAGCTTAAGGCCAAGCTGCAGTCTGAGCCCGATTACCTGGAGGTGCTGGAGAAACAGACCACCTTTAGCCAGTTCTGAGGCTAGCGGGACCCGCGGCAAACGTTAGTGCTACCGATACAGTGTTCACCCTTTTGGTTGCTTTTTTTTTTGTTGCGGTCCTAGAAAATACAAAACACTGATTCAGCTTTTTTAGGGTAGCCCTGGCACGGCACAAAACCAGGAAGCGGAGCAGTGATTAACGGGGTGTGCCGAACTATCGTCTTCTTATTTCTGGAAAAACACGAGACATTAAAAACGCAAATGGATACAGCTTTCTGAAACAAAACATGGATGAGCAAAAAAAAATTCAAAAAAAATAGCTCTGAAAATAAGTGACAGAGAAAATCTATTTTTATATTGGTGAAGAAACAAATCACAAGCAAACTGTAAGTGTACAGGTAAATCTTACTTAAATTCATTCGCAGGAGTATAACCATACATAAAGTATATTGTGAATTTAAAAAAAGAAAATGTTTATAGGGGTCACACACTCGGACAAAACAATGTACAGCAGATCATCAAAACTGTGTAGGGACTATTTTCTGCTGGAGTCTGTAAGTAAGTATTTATTAATATAATCTGCCATGTCTTTTCAAAACTTTTGATTCTTCATCAGTATTACTGTGTCATCAATCCTCCACACAAACCCCTTCAGAAAAGGCTTATGTTTGTAGTATCATTTACTGTAGCTTTGCATTGTAAAGTGGCTTTTTTTTATTTGGTTTTAAAAGGTGGCACACCCCAAAATGTTTAAAACGGACTGCATCGCTTGAAGAATAAGAAAAAAGAAAGTGTCTTTGAATGCCTTCCGCACTTTTCCCGGAGAATGGCAGGTGCAAAATGGCCTCCGCGAGCTCTCATAAAAAGAGATTATTATATTAAAAATGAATATGGATATTCATTCTTAATATGTAGAATTGATATGTTATCAACAAACGAAAAATTCATAAATGATATTTGAAGTAATAATTATGTTGTGTAATACTGATATTTTAATCAATGTATTTTTATACAGGCATTCGCATACTCTCTATTCCTTATCAGAAAAATTTGTTTTGATTGCTTTGCACTTTGCACTATATTGACCAAACTATGTTAATGCCATCAAATAAAAATGATGTCAGGTTCATATAATGTGCTGATGTACCGAACATAAGACTTTTATTGGTAGTCCCAAACCAGACAACACGGATAACCCAACCAATCACGAAAGAGCCCTATATATTTCCACACAGCACTTAGTGTCTAGAGATTCCTCAAAGATTAGTTATGGTTCCACGTAGACGCCAAGGGGGTTTACGGACGCACTATGTCCTTACAGGCCCTCCTCGAGTCCACCGCAAGGGCCTGACGTGCGCCTCCCAAAAACTGTTTAAATCCTGCATCGAGGCAACATGGGCCAGGGGTGTGATTTGTCCGCTAGCGTAAACTCCGACGCAGAACCAAAACAGGTTCACGACTGCGTCGAGGCAACTGCATTACGTCAACGTTGAACCGTAAAGAAGGCCTTTAAATGCGACCAGGTTCTTTGTAAGCTATCGCAAAACCAGTTTGCACACTCAGTGATGGATCTGATCTTCTAATCTCACCCAACAGACTCTATCACCCTAGATGTAAGGCAGACAGCACGCGCCTGTGTACTCCAGTGGCGAGTCTTTCAAAGCGCACCGTAATCAATGCCTTTCAATCAATGGGCATTATCTGAGATTGCCCTGTTTGCAATTATAGGCATTGCGTGCAATGCATTTTCGTCTAGGGGGTATAGGTGATGGCGAGGGTGATGATTAGAGGTTGGGGGGGGCGATTATGGGAAAGCGTTCGGTGGGGCGGAGGCTCCATATAAACCCAGCAGTGATGTGATGCTCCTCTGAAATGAGCTCCGGTAATGAAGAGAGCAAGGCACGGTGCAAAGTTAAAACGGTGTAATGAGGCGTTTAAAAAGGAGTGTCGAGTCTCCCATGGCTGTTCAACCGTGCAGTTATCATCCTCAAAAGTTTTACTTAATGTTCTCCATCGCTCGTGCAAACCGGCAAGACATTTAGCACTGTCGCTTTGTTTAAAATGCTTTCCCTGTGCGAAGGGGAACGAGGGCGTAAGAAACCCAGAAAAAACAAACAAATGAAAACAGCGTTCGCTTTCGTGTCTGAGGCATGGAAGTCCGCCCCGGTTTGATGGCAGTTGGTTGGTGGGTTTGGATTAACTTGGCCTCCTTTGTGTGCCGGATATGCAAAGCAGGCCCATAAAAAATTGAAGGGACACTTCTTGGCAGCCTTTTTAACTCGGCAGTGAGCGCGCCACAGAAGCCGCTGATGAGTCAAACGTCGCGTCGCCGAAGTAGTGATCTTTTTTCTCTCTGTACTCTGAGACGATAAGGAGGAGGAGGAGAACGTTTGAAGGTGTCTTCACATGCTTCGTCGGTTAACTTGTGTTTACCGTCGTCGCCACACGTTTGAATTCAACGTGAAGCATTTAATCACCAGGGATTCCTTTTAATTCCTTATTTAGTTATTCATGGCGTTGTTTCAATGCAAATATGCAGTGTGCGACGCCGTTACCAACCTCTTACTTTTGACGAAGAGAACAATGGCTGAACTTTGTCTGGCAATTGCCTTCTATCTCTATTCCCGACCCCACCCCCTCCCCATAAAGAGCGCTCTGCATTAGATCTAGGGGGGTTTTGGGGGGTCTTTTGATGGAACGCCCGCACAGAGAGAACAGAAGGCAGCATTCTGGAGATGAGAAGGTGGCGGAATGGCGTGTAACTGTGGATGTGTCACGGCTCGAGGCAGAGAGGGAGGGAGCGAGGGTTGTGATTCAGCGGCCGAGACGGCAGTGCAGGCGGCACGCGTTGGTTGATGCGTGTGGTGCCCGGTTTTTATTATTCATAGCATTCGTTGTGTTCTTCTTAAACAAAAAAAACCCAGAAAATTAGCTACTTCTTTTTTTTGTGTGTTGAATGGATCCGTTAAAATGGCGCGTGTGTTGTTTTGAGGAAGATAGAACCGAGACGCAAATAATTGGTTGTGCGCGTCTGATGGCCGTATGCTGGCTGCTCGACATGCAAGTGTGTTTGTGCTGCGGTTGTGTGAATGTTATTATGGCTGCACTTTATGTTGCATCAGAGAGAGAGAGAGAGAGAGAGAGAGAGAGAGAGAGAGAGAGAGAGAGAGAGAGAGAGAGAGAGAGAGAGAGAGAGAGAGAGAGAGAGAGAGAGAGAGAGAGAGAGAGAGAGAGAGAGAGAGAGAGAGAGAGAGAGAGAGAGAGAGAGAGAGAGAGAGAGAGAGAACTCGCATGAGCAGCATTACATAATCATCAAATCATGCATTCCAAATTGGCTTCGGACTACTGTGCTTCTGCGTGTGTGTTGATGTGTGTGTGTCTCTGTCTCCTGTTTCTACTGTAAATCCATTGTTGAATGAATTAGCAATGTCTTGGTTGCAAGGAGGGACGTAGCATAGAACACGTGCCTGTCTGTGGGTGGGCGGATGCAATGTGTGTGTGGGTGTGTGTGTGTGTGTCTCCGTAAGACGTACAAGCACACATGTGCGTGTGTGTGGGTGGGCCAGGGGATGTGACGTTGGTGGAAAGTGTGTGCGTGTGTGCAGTAAAACATCTGCATCTCTTTGTCGCTCTTATCTGCACATCCACTCTGTCGTTGAATGAATTTGCAACCTCATTGTCGGAAAGGGGGCTGTCTTCTCGATGTGTGTGTGTGTGTGTGTGTGTGTGTGTGTGTGTGTGTGTGTGTGTGTGTGTGTGTGTGTGTGTGTGTGTGTGTGTGTGTGTGTGTGTGTGTGTGTGTGTGTGCATCTCACTATCACTTATTTAATTATTTATTATGGAACCCCATTTGTGACCACGGCTCGGTGGGTTTGTTTGTTTTCGACGAGGGTTATTAAATGAAGTATTTTATCACCTTCCTCCTGTGAGCCGAAACCATAGCGCTAATGCAGCTCGGAATCCATACGGGCACTCGTAACTCCGGAACGTTCTGCTGGTTATCGCTGTGCAGCGAGCACGCACACACACACACACAGACACACACACACACATGCACACACACAAAAACACGCATGCACACAGACAGAGATAGACACACACACACACACACATACACACACAAGGGCTGCCGTGCACATGTTTCATAATCTCCATGGCAACGACGTCAACCCCTCAAGGGGGCTGGTTGTGTCGGTTTAGGCAAGAGACGGCTGTGAGTGTGTGTGTGTGTGTGTGGTGTGTGTGTGTGTGTGTGTGTGTGTGTGTGTGTGTGTTTGTGTGTTTGTGGTGACAGGCTGCAGGAGGTGTCCTTGTGAAGCCATGTTTGTATAATGTTGTCGTGTCATCAGACGGCGCAGAGGAAAGCTTCTGCCGGGATCTCCTCGGATCCGTCCTCATGTGTTGTGGCTTTGTTTGCTAAGTGGCCATCTTGGTTCCATCTTGGTTCCATCTTGGTTCCATCTTGGTTCCATCTTGGTTCCATCTTGGTTCCATCTTGGTTCCATCTTGGTTCTATCTTGGTTCCATCTTGTTTCTTGCTAGCGTTTAGAACCATGAGGGCCGGCAACTGTACAAGGCCCTTTAAGGTTTTAAATGATATTCAAATTGAACTTCATGCTAGCTTCATGGACATTCATTTCTTTATATTTCTTATTATTTTTCTCTTTTTTTTTTTATCAGCCCTGGACTGTTTTCCCACCAAATACCAGTTAGCTGTCGAAGCTAAGCGCTAATTTGCTTGCTGTATGCCCCTCTTTATGTTTAACCGTAGCTAAGAATAAATTATGAAAAAGAAAAAAAGGTTAAAGAGGGAAAGGAGAAATAAAAAAGGAAAAAAGGGACTAAATCAACAAGTCCCTAGTGGCACACAGTGATCAACCGACACCACAAAGTCTACAACCGCGACGCTACGAACAGCTGTGATAACAGACTGCGTGCATTCGATTTCACATCGCCCCCCTCCTAAGGCTGCCCTGACCCTCAAGAGGGGGCCTATGTGATTAATGTAATTGGATATTGATCTGGGGAGGCAATAATGAAGCAATAACCGAAGATCCTGGTAGATCCCCAAGTGAAGTAAAAACAAATGGAGGAAAACGGTATGTTTAGGTACGTATACATTATTTTTATCGCAACGATAAAGACATGTTTGAGATATTCTGATTCAGAAAAGGTGATTGTTCTTGAACAGTGTACAGACGATCGATCCAAGACACAAATCGACCAATGCCCCACGTCACACAACATGAACACGTGATTACCGCTAACGGGCAACACAAAAGCAAAGTGAGGTGTGTTTAAATTGCTGTGCAACCTTCATTTTGTTCTTTAGAATGGTACGTAGAACGTTATTATGAATAGCACATGCTTCAAACCCAGAGGGGTAGCGTAGCGGGATAGCGAGAGCAGCTACGAGCTGTGCAAAGCAAATGATAAACACGGTCAATACCCAGGCGCACTCATTCCTCTCCGAAAGCCGTGATGTCCTGCTGTCCACATTTACGGGGAGATCTATACTCTTATCTGCCTTCAATGTTGTTTACGACCACTGTGGGAAATCTTTAAGTGTTTGTACCATTCAAAACGTCACGTTGAAACATTATACGCCATAGGGCCCCGCACGTTTATGTATTTTTCTATCAACTTGCTTTCTTCTTCTTCTGGCCGGTTGGATTTCATTTGAAAGTAAGAGCGTTTTCTTTGAAAGTCCACTCAAAACTCACCTCTTCAAGAAAGCATATGACATGTGACCAAACCATTCCACACCTTACTCAATTCCAGACCTTATTTTGAATTTTTCTGTGTTTTAGTTTTCTTTTCTTTCTTTTTTCTCTACGAAGTAATGTGTTTTTGAGTCACCTCCAAAAATACGCTTTTTAAATCCTATCAGTCATTATTTATAATTAAAGAGTGTGGTGATGCCCCCCCCCCTCCCCAAAACCCTCATGCTATTCGTTACCAAAAGCAGCTGGACGCTAATACCGTAGCAGCACATCCTGTAATGTCAGCGCGTTTGGGGCATTGGCAATTTCAGAAATAATTACACATGATCTCATGTGATGAACGTAATCACACCCGTGACGCACATGCTGCTAGAAAATCTCCTCATGTTATGATGCATTATAGTGTTTGGGGGGGGGGGGCGGGGGGGGCGGAGGGATTTATTCCATATGCTCCATGATGGACGGACTCCCACGCCTCTCTGGCCATGCTCCCAGACACGATAACCATCTCTGGGCATCGGAGTCTCCTCCCTCGGTCCTCAAGTCCCCATCGTAGAACCCGCCATCCCCCATTCCCTGCCGAGTCATCCTACCCCAAAGACGATGCTCCTTTCTGGGCATGCTTCATGTCTCCTCCCCCCCCTCCTCACTCAACCCCTAGCATCCATCAGGCCCCACTTCAGAGGCATCCTACCCCAGGGACACTGCTCATTTCTGGGCATGCTACATCTCTTCCTCCCCCCTCCCCCACTCCATCCCTAAACCCCAGAGTCATCCTAACCCAGAGACACTGCTCTTCCTGTGCATGCTACATCCCTTCTCCCCCCGGCCTCCATCTCCCAGCACCCATCCACCCCTAACTTCCAAAGTCAACCAACCCCAGAGACGATGCACATATCTGGTCAGGCCGCCATTCATCTCTACCCCCCCCCCCCCCCCCCCACCCGCGCCGCAAAGAACCACCCTTGCCTTCCACTGCGCTGTGAGCAGGCCCAATTGAGTTCAAGGAGGTGTGGGTAATTGAGAGGGCAGGGATGGCATCTGACAGGCTACGATGGCTGCCTGTGATTGCTTTAATCAGAGTGGTTAATGGAATCCCTTCAGGCATGTAGGAACGCTCCAATGTTCATCAGGACCCTGGTGATTACCCCCGACGACGCCTCCTCCTCCTCCTCCTCACTACACACACACACACACACACACACACACACACACACACACACACACACACACACACACACACCACACACACACACACACACACACACACACACACAGCACACACACACACACACACACACACACACACACACACACACAGATTGGCCAACACAAACACACACACACACAGTATTTTAATTACTGATCTGTTTTCCCTAGTTTGTTTAATTTTGTCCGTTTTCTAGATCCTTCGATTTTTTTCTACTTTTTACAATTGTAACGTGTGTGTGTGTGTGTTTATCTGTGCGTGAATGTGCGTGCAAAGATGTGTGTTTGGGTGTCTTTGCATTAGTATGTGTGTGTATGTTGGTGTGGCGCATTTGTATGTGTGGCGACATGAGTGTGTGTTGGTGTGTGTGTGTGTGTCTGTGTGTGTGTGCAGGTGTTTGTAGATGTCTGTGTGCAGGTATTTGCTGTTTGCGGGTTGCATGTGTGTGTGTGTGTGTTTGTGTGTGTGTGTGTTTTTTTGCATGTTTTGCCAGGTGTGTGTGTTCGGTGTGTGTGTGTGTGCATGGACTCGTGTGTGTGCGCATGTGTGTGTGTGTGTGTGTGTGTGTGTGTGCACGTATAGGCGGTCCCATTGTCACCTGGATTCGGGCTCCGCTGTGAAGCGAGGGCAAACAGATCGCCCGTGAAATGTTTTCCCTGTCCGCGTGTCACCGCCATGAAAGGTTTTGTTCGCCGAGTGTCACATCAGCACTGAGGGGGAGGAGCCCGTGTGACAGACGCACCAAACATACGGTCAGCTGCACTGGAATCAAAAGCTCTCGGCTGGGTACACCCGTGTCTCCAGCCTGCTCCAGTGGCCCCGCCTGTGCAGGGCAGACATTTTGTGCTCTTGGTTCCTCACTTTGATCCAAAGCCACCAACCGTGTGGTGGTTGAGTGTGGTTGACGCAGATGGTTAAAGCGCAGGTAGGGGATAGACAGTGAATACGGAGGGGGTCTTTAAGGAGCGGGTAGGGGTTAGACAGGTAGGGGTAAGACCGTGAGAACAGAGACAGGTCATTAGGGGGCAGGTAGGGGTTAGACAGTAAGAGTGAAGCACGACCACACGGGCTGCCATCTTGTGAGACACACAACAGATCAACTGAGGCAGGGACTTCTAAACACGGTACATTTGTCACAGCGTTGTCAAAGCGGCGTGGAGCCAATTCCCATTCCACAAAACTTTCTCATAAACAAAACTACCATCTAAAACGTCAGTATCGCGATGTTTAGCGCAAGAAGATAATCAAAATTCAGTTGGAATCCAGCTGCGACTTCAGAGTTACGAGTTGTGAGGTTTAAAGAGTTTCTGCCGAGGGGCGTTTATACACGCACGCACGCACGCACGCACGCACGCACGCACGCACGCACGCACGCACGCACGCACGCACGCACGCACGCACGCACGCACACAGCTGAGCTTTTCGTTTCACAACCTCCTCCGTCGCACCGCTGCGTCGAAATCTCCGCAAAACGTGTCGTCTTTGGCACGGAGGCGGCACTAAATGATTTGACACCAAAAAAGGGAAAGAGAGAAAGCAACAGATTCATCGATTTCGTCGGGCTGGGAGGGGGGGGGGGTAGGGTCCGTGGAGTAAAGTTTGCCAGAAAGCAAGCACAATGCTGATTATGATAATTATGAAGCCATCTGCGTTGCGAGGCGTGCCAATCTCAATGGGTCGGGTTGTGTTTACTTAACCGGTTTGGTGTGCTAGCGTCTCCAACGAGATGGCAGGCAGACGGTGTGCAGAAGATGATTTTGGGGAGATTTAATGGGATAGTTTTTTAAACGTTTAAATTTGAATTCACATTTGTCCGATATTCTTTGAAAATCGTTCTGTTTTGCCTTAATTTGTTTCAAAAGCAAAAAAAATTACTTTTTGGTATTAAACTTTTTGTGTTTGACTAACACTGTCTAGGCTGTATTTCTGTCAACGTTGTGAATCCAAGAGAGGGAATTCGTTGAAGGTGGCAGTTTGTTTAGCTCCACGGAGCGCTAGCTAAACAGCTGATGTAAGCGCAAATTTTCAACACAGTTAATCGGGCCACATTAATTGATTAACCAAGATACCTGCTTGGTGCGTTCTTTCGTCTCTGACCAGTACGACCCGGTCGCCCACCCTGTTTGTTCATCCATTAATTTATCTTTTTTTTTAATTCTCTCTGTGTGAGTCGAGCCCTTTGCTGATGCGTTGCCATGGTTACCCCGCCCCCCCCCTCCCCCGCGCCCCGACATCGCTCACTCCCCGGTCGGTGCTCAGTGACACCTCACCCCAAAACAAAACACAAACAACTGAACTAAGAAAACCGCAGCGGGATGATGTATGGCTGCGGTCAGATCCCCTGTCACCTGACAAGGTTATCCTCCAGCAGTACGTGTACTTGTGAGTGTGTGTGCATACGTATGTGTGTGTGTGTGTGTGTGTGTGTGTGTGTGTGTGTGTGTGTGTGTGTGTGTGTGTGTGTGTGTGTGTGTGTGTGTGTGTGTGTGTGTGTGTGTGTGTGTAAGTGTGTTGGTGTACGTGTGTGTGTGTGTGTGTGTGATGTCTGAGATGTGTTTGCTCATCTATGGATGTCTGTTTGTGTGTGTGTGTGTGCATACGTGCATGTGTGTGTGTGTTAGTGTGTGTGTGTGTATTAATGCATATCCGCGTTTGAAGAGGAATGTGATTGTATCTGTAGACAGTGCGTGAATGTTTTTGTATTTATGTCTGAAACTGTATGTGTGTGTGTCTGAGAGTGCCTGCATTTTATCATCTAAGATTATGTCTGTTGCGTGTGTGTGTGTGTGTGTGTGTTTTAGTTTGCCCTTGTTTCTCATCTAATAGTGTGTGTGTGTGTGTGTGTGTGTGTGCATGCTTGCGTGATCGCGTGCGTTGCTTGCGCTTGCGTGTGTGGGCGTGCGCACATACGTGTCACGGCCTGAACCCATTCCGCCCTAATCCCTGGTACACCGATGTAATTTGCGCAGATGTATCTCCAAAACAATAGCGGGGGGGGGGGGGGTAAAATAGGTAAAACCAGCGGTTGGGGGAAGGGGGAGGGGGGGTGTTGACGCCCGCCACGTGCCCCCCCACCCCCCCCCACCCCCCGTTCTATCCATTGTTTTTCATTTGTTATCGTCCAAAGAAAACTGCAGCACCGAGTACCTCGTCGGGCCGGCCACCGCGACAGCTGTGGAGCCCAGGGACCAGGTGGGTTGGGGGGAGAAACAAGGTCAATCCTATCCTGGAATGAGATGCCCTGTTTTGTACCGGGAGTCCTCACCGGGTATGGCACTGTAGCTCAAAGTGGATTCACATGACCGGTGAATGTTACGTTCCGAGTGACTTATAGTATGTCAAGGAAGTCTGCAGATTATTTTTCTCTTCTGTTCTTCGGTTTCCTCTGTTCTTTTTTAATTATAGATCTCTCTAGCTTTGTCCCCCAAAAAATCATCATGTTGTTGTCTCTTGATTCAAAAATAGCTTAAAAATAGAGAATCTGTTGTTGCTGAAGCCGCCATCCGACAAACGCACATATACAGTAAGTCACCTGAGTTTCAGGCTTCGGGGAATCGTCAGTGGTTTTTCGATTGCGCCATTTTGTTTTCAGACAGATTTGTTGATGATTTGTACTTGCGGTTAATATATAAGTGTGCGCTTTTTAGTTTCTACACGCGTTTTTTTATTTACGTCAATATACGCTTCCTAGTATCTACACGTGTTTTTTTATTTACGGTCAATTTCTAGTTTCTACACAAGTTTTTTCTTTCGAGAAATGTACGCTTTTCGTAGGGTTGGCATAACAATAATGAGAGAGAGATAGCATAACAACAACACAATTTCCCTTACTCTCCCGATTTTGTTAAATTCAGAGCTTTGTTGCCACGGAAATGAGACGTGGACATTGTGTTGAAATGAACGAAGAAATCACAAATACAATAATTTTTAAAACACGGATGTAGGTACAAAACAATACGTCTGCAAATATCTCTTTCTCATTCCCTGAGTCTTTCCTAGGTTCTCTCTGCTTGCCTCCTCGCTGCTATCTTTGGGTTTTGGCGAGTCGTCTGAGTGTTAATACAGGAAATGGCGGAGAGGGGGGGCAAGCTAAAAGAATTAGCTTGCACGCTGGGAGATCAATTTGATAATGTAATGGTGGGAGGTAGAGAAAGAGTCTTTTTCTCACTGTGTGTGTGTGTGTGTGTGTGTGTGTGTGTGTGTGTGTGTGTGTGTGTGTGTGTGTGTGTGTGTGTGTGTGTGTGTGTGTGTGTGTGTGATACAGAGAGAGAGTGAGTGAGAGAAAGATTCACTCTGAGCTATCGGGAAAAAAACAACACTGAATAATAGCTTTTCGTCAAGGACAAAAGAAAATCAAAAAAAGCCTGACAGTCTTTCGGTTATTTTTTTCTTTTTTCTTTTACGAATCCCACTTATGAGATATGAACTACGGCGAGGGAAAAAAAACGGATTAAATTCCGACATAGTATTTAACGAGGGCGAAAAAAGCAGAGAAAGAGAGAGAGAGAGAAAGAGGACAAAATGGCCTCGACGGGCGAGATAATGAGAAAAACATTGTTTTTCATCCTCGTCCTTCCATTCTATGGACAAGAGTGGACAATGGCATCGAGGGGAAGAGGACATGTGCGTGGGTGCTCTTGTTATTTTTTTGTTTTTATAAAAGGGTCCTTCTTTAGAACTTGTACACACCTACTCACCAGTGTTTTGTGTGTGTGTGTGTGTGTGTGTGTGTGTGTGTGTGTGTGTGTGTGTGTTGTGTGTGTGTGTGTGTGTGTGTGTGTGTGTGTGTGTGTGTGTGTGTGTGTGTGTGTGTGTGTGTGTGTGTGTGTTTTTGTTTGCACAGGAGGACATTAATAACAGTAGCGGCAGTCGGAAAGTGTCGCACAGTCACGGTTGAACCTTTAGAACGGAACGGGAGGGAAAGATAGGCGAGATACTCGCACGCCACGCATCATTAGTCAGTGAGAGAAACCAAGTGGGCTGACTATGGAAAACACCTGTAGGGAGAGAGAGTGGGAGAGAGGGAAGGGAGGTTTGGAGAGAGAGAGAGAGAGCGTGAGGGAGAGCAAGAGAGAGGGAGAGCGGTAGAGAGGCAAAGGGAGAGATGGAGGGAGTAATGTAGAGAGAAGAGCGAGAGTAAGTAATTGGAAAAGAGGGAGGGAGATATGGAGAGAGAGATTGAGAGTGAGAAAGTAATAGGGAGCGATGAAGGCAGATATCGAGAGAGAGAGAGAGAGAGAGAGAGAGAGAGAGAGAGAGAGAGAGAGAGAGAGAGAGAGAGAGAGAGCCAGAGAGTAATTGGGAGAGATGGAGCGAGAGATTGGGATTGGGAGGGAGAGAAAGCGAGAGAAGAGAACGAGAGAGAGAGAGAGAGAGAGAGAGAGAGAGAGAGAGAGAGAGGAGAGAGAGAGAGAGAGAGAGAGAGAGAGAGAGAGAGAGAGAGAGAGAGAGAGAGAGAGAGAGAGAGAGAGAGAGAGAGAGAGAGAGAGAGAGAGAGAGAGACTATGAGCTATGGTGGAGAAATAGGGTGATACATTCAGGGAAGAGGGAGAGAGAGACAGAGAGTTAGAGAGACAGTGACAGACAGAGAGGAGGAGACAGAGACAGAGAGAGAGAGAGAGAGAGAGAGAGAGAGAGAGAGAGAGAGAGAGAGAGAGAGAGAGAGAGAGAGAGAGAGAGAGAGAGACAGAGAGAGAGAGAGAAAACAGAGACAGAGTGATCGACCAAGAGAAGGGACAGATACAGCGAGAGAGAGAGAGAGAGAGAGAGAGAGGGAGAGAGAGATTTCAGCCTAGCGACTGGGCTGCTCGTCATGGCGTTAAACTGCAGCTATTATTCATCACGTTGACAGTAAAGGCCCTGTCCAGTGTTCAGCCCCCCGGCCTTGTAGGAGCCGTATTAAATAGACTCCTCCACCGCCGGTGGGCCACTCCGGTGACATCACGGTCGTCGACCTTGCCTGATCATACGTCCCGCTCGGATACAAAAAACACTGGTTTTTTTCCAGGCCTTAAAAGGGCACTTTTATGTATTTCAACAATGTGCGCGTCACTGCATTTCTCCTTCGGTTTTCATGGGTATTTTTTTCGAGTCGTGACGTTGTTGTAGTTTGATTTGATTGGAGTTTTATGAGCAAGTTCTACCCTTGAACTGTTGACCCCGTCTGTTTTACTGCAATCCCCTTTTTCAACGGTTTCCTCTGAACGATTTGTCTCTCATATCTTTATCCCGGCGCATTCAATTGTATTGATTCCGGTTCCGCGTTCAATGACTTGTCGTTATATCACAGCTCATATCGAATTCGTATTGAATAGTGTCTGCATGGAAACACATTATAATAGGGACTTTTAGAAACACACAAAAGCATTTCCCTCACTCCCGATGGCTCCTACCCTTGACCGGATAAGCCCCGGTCGCAAAGTTACCCCCGCCATCGCTTTATCTCAAAGGGCAAATCTCCAGCTGAATCGTGCTTAACACCCCCCCTACCTACCCACCCCCCCCCCCCCCTTGTCCTAGTACGATTTTCGTTCCCCCGCCAGAGCCGACCATCTTATTAAAAAGTGACAACGAGGCCAGACCCCCCAATTCACTCGACCCCATCTCTCTCTCTCTCTCTCTCTCTCTCTCTCTCTCTCTCTCTCTCTCTCTCTCTCTCTCTCTCTCTCTCTCTCTCTCTCTCTCTCTCTCTCTCTCTCCCCCCTCCCAAGAGAGAAACTGTGGTTTTCTGTGAGAGAGAGAGCAAGAAGGAGAGAGAGAGAGAGAGAGAGAGAGAGAGAGAGAGAGAGAGAGAGAGAGAGAGAGAGAGAGAGAGAGAGAGAGAGAGAAGAGAGAGAGAGAGAGAGAGGAAGAGAGAGAGAGAGAGAGAGAGAGAGAGAGAGAGAGAGAGAGAGAGAGAGAGAGAGAGAGAGAGAGAGAGAGAGAGAGAGACCAACCCCATACCTGGCATAATCAAAAAACAAACAAAACCAAAAGGCAAAGCAAATCGTCCAAGACATCTCCGCATGTTAACATACCTCAGGTTGGATGTGCTCACTAATACAGAACGGTAGAACGGAACCTCCGACGTGCATCAGGGTTGGTTTGACACGGCAAACGCGCTAACTGGGAGGAATTAGCAGCAAACGAAACCACCAGAGCTTTCCTCACCGTCGAGATGTTATTATAGACTCGGCGTAAATGTGTAAGGTGTCCTGGGAGAAAGCGGTTATTAAATTATCACAAATTAAATCATTATTTTGAGAGGAATCAATCTAAGCGGCTCAAAATTGCCACCACGTGACTGCAGTTGCTGGGGCTAGTGGGAGGGGAATAGCTCTCGCGGAGTAATTGCGTACCGTATTCCATAACGGGTGGTGAGGATGTCAATGTCAAACATACGGCAATAAGGGTTACCAACGACGACTAGGATTCTACTATTGCTTCAACGGTTTCTGTTGCTCATATTAATAATGATAATGTAAATGATACAAGTTTGTTTATTTAATTAGGGATTGTCTTATTGTGGTTTTAATTACATGAATCAAAATACATCTCCTTGATTTTACTAAAGCTAACTAGTATGATTGCACTAACTACATTAATACAAATGTAAATAATCAAACATTTTCTTTAGCTTATAGCATGGGCCGTCCTCCATCTCGTCTCTAGGCCTCTGTAGCCAAGACCATGCTCATGTGATCGTCTCTAGAATGGATGCCTGGCTCTCACGGTCGACACAAGGGCCATCTGAAGCCACTCTGTCTAATCCACCTATCAAGGGCCAATGCCTGGGGCACTCTTGACAGAGCAAATACGTTATTTTTTTCCCGCTGTATGACCAGATTTTTCTATTCTTCCTCTCTTCCCAGCCCTATAGATGATGTTTGCTTATATAACTATGGCAAAAAATGATTTATGACAAAGAGATGCTATGCTAAGCTAGACTATTAGCATGTTGTGCTTATTCTTGGTATAATTGTGACAGGCCTTTTAATATGTTTCCGTTTCCAGGAATAAAATAGAAAATAAATAGCTTGTACAAGGTCAAATTACCGGTGAACATAAATGTTCCTTTATACTTTCGGCCTGAGATTATCAAAAGTAGTTAACCTTTTTGTGTAGTCAATCATTGTTACCTAATGAATCATTCATGTGTTCACACTGAAACCACACGGTGTCTACCCATCTCTGATTTATTTTTCCCACCTGTGAATAGCTTATACATTCGCAGTCGATTTACAAAAACAGGATAATGCAAAAATGTGGCGAATATTATTTGTGCCCTTGAGAGTACCCCTCACGCTTACACATTAATATGCTAATAATTAGAGGCTATTACAAACTGGAGCGCACTGCCAGATGCTCATTACAAAAACGCCTATCTGGAAATGGGATTTCATTTCGGGACATATTGTACGGCTTATTTTTCTGTATACTTTTCCTTCCCTCCACTGTTAGCTAGCCTCCAATGACTCCCATTGTTGGGTATCATTTCATTATTATCACAATCCCTTTTACCTCGACTCGCAAAACTAAAATATGTTTTTATTTTCTAAGAGCAGGGGAAGCTCTTCCGTCGTTGCAACTCTGAGCAAACCGCCCACTTTCTTTGGAAAGAAAAAAAAACACAAATAAATATATTTGAATAAGACCCCGAAAAATAAAAATACATCAATTGGTGTGTGTGTACGTCACGGGGATAGGGAAAAAGGCGGGAGGAAATACAATAACACCGACGACAATATGCTATCAAACTTATTTTTCATTGCAAATGAGTAGGAGGCGATTTTAGCTACGCCATGACTCACGGGAGAGAGTCAGTGGCAAAAACAAGAACACAGAATACAGCTAGGAGGTGACAGAACAACAACCATGTGATAAACACCCCCTGCTCCCACTTAACAGAACACGTCACGACCTACGCGTAATGATAATAAATACAGTTCATCATTTAGTAGCACAAAATGGAGGCTCAAGGAAAGGGCAAGCGTTGGTTGTTTGTTTACCCGTCTCTGTTTCTTTCTTCCTCTTCCGTCGTTTCTTTTCACTGCTTCCACCCTTAATGAAATATCACTGAGGGGAGCAGTAAAGGGCAGGGAAACTTTCAATGGAGGTTTTGTTTCTTTCTTTTATTTCTATATTTCTCGGCGCCGCACAAAATAAGAAATGAGAAAATGGCAACGGAGAAATTTTCCACAGAAGGGTTTATTTGTCCCTTTTTAATTCCACTTCTTTTTCCTTCCTTCCTTCCTTCCTTCCTTCCTTCCTTCCTTCCTTCCTTCCTTCCTTCCTTCCTTCCTTCCTTCCTTCCTTCCTTCTTATTTTATTTTGCCTTAGTGTTTTTTCCCCTATTTCTTTCTTTCCCTTCTTCTGTATTTCTCTTTCTATTTTTATATCTTTCCCTCTTTCGTCGTATCTGCTCCTCTTCCGTTCAATCCGTCTATCTTTCTATCAATCTCTCTTTCATTCTATCACTCCCTCTGCCTATCTTTCTTTCTTCTGTTTTATCTTTCCCCATATCTTTACATCTTTCTCTCTGTCATATCCATCCCTCTTTCCATCTGTCTCTCTTTCGTTCTATCTCCCTATTTCTTTCTATCAATCTCCATCTTTCCTTCTTGGTTAGTTGACGCTCTGGATCAGTTATCTTCCGAAAAATCTCAGATAGTCTGATACAAACAGGAAAACAACACCTTGAAACCTACATCCCCGTCTTCACTTTCCCTCATTTCACGGTTCTCTACTTAATTCACAACACGGCTAAGAGGACCAGTATCAGCTCGGCTCCTCGCAATATAACCCCGCCACCCTGTTTCACAGTCGGCTCAAATGTGTTTGTGTCTCTTGAAAATGTATTATTTCACTGTCTTGGGTATACAAAGATGAATATATTTCCCGGTTATTGAAGGGTTTATTAAAAGATAAAGACAATCCCCCCCCCCCTTTGGTTAAAAAGGTGGCCTGTTGACATTATTGTTGTCGGCCATGTTTGACGGTGGAAAACCACCGCAGCTTGTATGCTTATAGGGCTTTAGCTCGCGTCTGGGGGTTAAGGTTGGTTTTAGCCAACGTGAGGTTTGAGTTATGTTTTCGTAACATTTGCTGAAAGACGAAAAATGGGGTACAAAGTGGAAAAGAGACATGTTCCACGAAGAATGCTTAACAAAAAGAGGAAGAAAGGTTTTCTTTGTTACATGATGCACATTTGGGAAACTCAGGGTGTCCATTTAGGACAACTGGAAATAGAAAATCGTGTCGTTGAAATATCCCCAGAAACTTTAATATTACGTGGATATGAAACACCACTCCTCTATGACGACAGAGAACACTAACTGGGACTGTATGTACACAATTATTGTATGTTGCACTTCCTCGCAACTAAAAATAGTAGGCCTAGAGAGCATCTTGTAGCATCTTATCCTAGCTATCTTTGTTGTATACAGGGAATGGGTTAACCCAACGATTTTAGTGCTTGGCACTTGGTTCTATGAACATCCTTACTTTACCGACAGCGATATATCGTTGTGTCTCCTTCTACGGACAAATGTACTTATTGTAAGTGGCATTGGATAAAAGAGTCTGCTAAATGCCCTCAATATAAACATAAATAACAAACTCTCCCCCCCATTAGATATATCAGAAACCAGACAGGATGTAGAGTCGACGGTTGTGAAACCCTTTCCCAGCGACTATGCAAACGCTCGGACCACAGGAGGAGCTGGAGAGTGGGGGGCTGCTATCGATCGTGGCGTCGCATTTAGACCCAATTATCCACTCTACCAGTTCCTGTTATTGATGCTTTTGGCCTCATCCCCTACCCATCACCATGAAAACAACCATAACCTTCTAAAGACAGACACAGAGAGACACACACGCTCGCAGATGCACGGACACACACACAGATAGACACAAGCATACAGATACACACAGAATCACACACAGACACACTCACAGAGATACACACCGACCTCACACAGAAACACATACACACAGGCACACTCATAGACACACACACCCACCCACACACACCCACACACA
This sequence comes from Melanogrammus aeglefinus, assembly GCA_900291075.1. NCBI lineage: Eukaryota > Metazoa > Chordata > Actinopteri > Gadiformes > Gadidae > Melanogrammus > Melanogrammus aeglefinus. Next base: position 104,963 of record OLKM01001666.1, read on the forward strand.
GAAACACACATACTCAGAGAACACACACACACACACACACTCAGAGACAGATACACACACACACACACACACACACACACACACACACACACACACACACACACACACACACACACACACACACACACACACACACACACACACACACACACACAGACAGATACACACACAGAATCACACACACACACACACACACACACACACACACACACACACACACACACACACACACACACACACACACACACACACACACACACACACACACACACAATCCCCTCTAATGGCCCCGACCGGCCCCCCGAGCCACAAACTAAACACGCCAACATGGGCCTTCCGTTGTCATGCCGACCACCTGAGTCTGTATTAATGTGTCTCTGTGTGTGTGTGTGTGTGTGGGTGCGGTGTGGCGTGCGCGCCAGAGCCTGCCAGGTTTCGGCGAGCTCCTTTGTTTTACTTTGTTGGTATTGATTTCATTTTAGGAGCGCGGCGAAGAGCCATGGGACTCCACGCATGTAGCGCGTTCACCACTGATTGTTGGCAAAACATTTGAAATTGGAAAAATAAAAGATGATGTTTGACTCGCGGAGATTATGCGATACCATCACAACGTCGGACTGGAAGGTAATGAAAAATCTCTATCCGACAAAAGTGAACCTGTCTACACTTCCATTTTAATCGAATAACTCTTTACAGAACTAGAGTGCAATAGATGACTAGACTCAACTTGGTTCATCTAGACTTGATTTGAAAAATCTACAATCGAAAACACTTGACTTTTAGTCAAGGTTGGACTACTATATACTCGATTAGTCAAGTCTTTAATACTACACACTAGACTAGTCCAGACTTGACTACTCTTTACTTGACTGGTCATGACTCTACATTAATTCTATTCACTTTAGACAACTTGATGAATCTTCCCTCGACTAGTCTTCACTTCTCTTCACTTGACTAGACTTGACTACTCCACACTCAACTAGTCCAGACTTAATATAGACTCAATTAGTTCAGTCTTAAACAACTCTTCACTCGACGAGTCGGGACTCGACCACTCTTCACTCCCCTAGTTCAGTCTTAACTACTGTTCACTCAACAACTCCTCACTCCACTAGTCCAGTCTTGACCACTCTTTGCTACACTACTCTTCGCTCGACTTCACTTGACCTCTCTAAAATCCACTACTCTGGACTCTCCCCACTCTACTACTTCGGTCTCGAAAAAGACGGAGCGACTTTCACCTCTTCCTCCTCCTCCTCCTTCTCAGATTAATAACAAAATGGCTGCCAACTGCCGTTGACGTTTGAGATGGATCGCCTGTGGAGGGGGGGGGGGGGTGCTGGGCTCTGTGCGTGAGGACGTCCGGCCCCGGCTGAAGGCAGACTGACGGGCTCTATTAAAACGCTGCAGGTCGCCGTGGGCAGCGGGCCAGTGATACATACGATCAAAACGCCCTTGGCACAACCTTATAATCTAAGGGAGGGGGTTTGCTGGGGGAAAGGGATGGGGGGAGGGAGGAGGGAGAGAGGGAGAGGGAAAGGGTGTGAGAGGGACACAGAGAGAGAGGTGGGGTATGAGAGAGAGGGTGTGAGGAGAGAGGGAGGGAGGGAGAGAGAGAGAGAGAGAGAGAGAGAGAGAGAGAGAGAGAGAGAGAGAGAGAGAGAGAGAGAGAGAGAGAGAGAGGAGAGAGAGAGAGAGAGAGAGAGAGAGAGAGAGAGAGAGAGAGAGAGAGAGGGGGAGAGAGAGGGAGGGAGGGAGAGAGGGAGAGAGAGGTATGTTAATGAAGCAGCCTTCCCCTGTTCCTCCGTTTCAGTGGGCTTGCTAAAGGGTTAGATCTAATGGATAGGAGCTTAATATATATGTGTGGTTTTGGGGGGAGTCATGGGGGAGGTTAACGTTGTTATTATTAAAACAAGTGGCCCTCAGGCAGAAGGGCCTTGGTAGGCCCCGGTCAAGGTAAACAATGCTAAGAGAATGACTGAGCCAGGTGTCTCTGGGCGCTATCTACCTCTCTCTCTCTCTCTCTCCTTATCTCTCACACACGCCCTCTCCGCCACCTCCTGTCTCTATATCTCCTCCTCTTCCTCCCCCCTTTTCTCTTCCTCGAGCTCTTTCTCCCTCTTCCCCTCACATCCCCCTCACTCTCCCCCCTCTGTCTTCATCTTGCCCTCTCTCTCTCTCTCTCTCTCTCTCTCTCTCTCTCTCTCTCTCCTCTCTCTCTCTCTCTCTCTCTCTCTCTCTCTCTCTCTCTCTCTCTCTTTCTCTCTGGTGATTGATTGGCCTTCTCCTGTGACGGGAGATAAGCTACAAACTCATTAAGCTGTCTCCCCTCTCTCTCTCTCTCTCTCTCTCTCTCTCTCTCTCTCTCTCTCTCTCTCTCTCTCTCTCTCTCTCTCTCTCTCTCTCTCCCTCCCCCCCTCACTCTCCATGTTGTGTAATCTTTCAACTCATAGGAGTGGGTGGTGGTCTTCTGTGCTGGATTAGCGCGCCTCGGAGCCGGCATCTTCTTGAAGATGATTAAACAGGAACTTGAAGGAAGTGGGAAATACGGATGTACACGGACGTACATGGGCACGTATATTTGGTTATCGTTGATGCAAACATGGCCAAAACCGTGCTGTTTGGACTCGTAGCAGGCAAAGACAGACCCTGGCCCTCGAGCAAGACACCTCCGCCCCTCGTAAACCGCTAATTACGCGTTTCTCAGATGAATCCACCAGAGAACAGCTTTGGATGAAACCGTCTAAAATAGAATGAATGAATAATACATCGACTGGATAAGGATGGATGTGTTTCACCCCAAAAGGACGAGGGAAAACAGAGACATCAGCGCATGACTGTACGTCATTCGCTTTTCACACCCCTGGCACAGTCACGCCCGTACGCACGCACGCACGCACACACACACACACACACACAGTCACACACACACACACACACACACACGGTCCACCCACGCACACACCACCAATAACACAGATGACCATGCAACAACAACATTACGGACAGATGGACAGAGAGACGGACAGACCGATGGCTGAATGGTCTGAGTAAGCGGAGGAGGCATAAAGAGAGACGTGAGTAACATTCCGTTGCCGTGGCCTGCTTAGAGTCCCCGGAATTATTACCGTGAAGATTCCGGTTGCTAGGGAGTCTAAGGCCATTCTAAAGGCCCAGTCCACAACTGTTGACGGTTAGGGTTGGTGAGTACGGTGAGTACCACAGCTTTCATACTAAAATTAGCCTCTCGAGTGATCACGGATCTATTCCTGGGTAATGCCTGTGCTTTTGAATGCTGAGTGCGGGCGTAATTATGGGTTGGTTTCACAGGAAATGAATGTTACAATAGAGCGTGGGGTTTAACCGACCGGAAACCCGCAAACCCTTTGCACCCAAAGACACAAACACAGTGGCAGTGTTTTGGATCGTAGCAGTGGTTAACGATGCGCCACCTGCCTTGGTTTAAGAGGGGTGGGAGAGTTAAGTTGTCTGCACGCACACACACACATGTGTGAGTGAGTGAGTGAATGTGTGTGTGTGTGTGTGTGTGTGTGTGACTGTGTGTGAGAGTCAGTCAGTCAATGAGTGAGTGACCGAGTGAGTCAGTATGTGTGTGTGTGTGTGTGCATGCCTGCCATGCGGTGACATGACATCATTCGTCTTCCTCCCTCATCCTTTCTCTCTTCAAGGCCCCGTTTCTAAATATACGGCTTTCTGCAAACCTGCCATCGTGCTCAGCGGGGGGGGGGGGGGGGCGTTTGCTGGGGTCCCCACCTAATTTGCATACGCTCTTTCCTGCCCCCCCCCGGTTACCGTGGCGACGTCTCCTGCAATGTGCCGAGCGCTGGCAGATTATAAAAATATCCCGTAAAACAGCACCCCCTCTCACCCCCTAAAAAACAAGATTCTGAGCACCCACCGAGTCATTGACTCCACAATCCTTGTCAGGCGCGATCCCTTAACACATCAAGATGAAATTTCATGCAAATCCCAGGGTTGAGGGGAAACCTTTGATTTGGCTCACACACAGATGGCGTCTTTCTCGCCTTAAACCCCTCCATTCTGCTCGGATCCTCGATCCAAGACCGAGGCGATGCTTGAAGAGCAGCGTTGTGTGGGTGATTGTCAGGTCATTTTTAAAAGCGTCCGATTCTGAATCTCGAGAGCCAACGACAACAGACAACATCTGGAGGATCACGGCCGATAGAAGATAATCGTTTTAGGCATGGGGCTTAGGAAGGTAGACCGGATTGACTTGTAATCTGGAAGGTTGCTGGTTCGATCCCCAGCTCCTTGCTAGTTCGAACCTCGAGCATCGAGGTGTCCCTGAGCAAGACGCCTCACCCTGACCACTCCTGAAGAGCTGGCTGTCGCCCTGCGTGGTTGAATCCGCCGTCGGTTTGTGAATGTGTGCGTGAATGGGTGAATGTTAGCTTGTTTTATAAAGCGCTTTGAGCGGACACTGGTTGGAAAGGTTTACCGTCTGTGTACAAGGCAGACTGAATCCTGGTCGTACATTCAAGCAGTACTCCCAGCCTCTTCCCTTTGCATCGTAATAATTAATTAATCATTAGGAATAATAATCAATCACAACTTTTGATATGATCATAATTATCATGATTAATACAATCGCAATCGCGATTAGTGACAGAGTTTTAATTTGTCATTTTGGATTTAATTTCACTTTAATTTGTCAATGATTGTGCAGCTAGCTGCATATGCTATCTACAATTATTTATGCTTACTTAGCAAATGCTTCAATCCAAAAGCAAACAGTGAATTAATATAGTAGCAGCAGTAGCAGTTGTAGAGTGATGATGTACATCAGACACACAACAGGGCAGAATAATATAACTCAGAACCTACAAGGACAGATAATCCATCACAACTTTTGATATTATCATAATTATTATGATTAATACTATTGCAGCTACGATTAGTGGAGGAGTTTTAATTCTGCAATTTTAAATTGCATTAACAGTTGCAAGTCTATTGAGTGGGGAGGTACAGCAGACACAAAACAGGGCAGACTATTTTA
>OLKM01001667.1:9895-27395 GCA_900291075.1 Melanogrammus aeglefinus
GATGGATGGATGGATGGATGGATGGATGGATGGATGGATGGATGGATGGATGGATGGATGGATGGATAGACTTTAGGATGGCTCTCTACCTGAATTCAACCTGTTACTCAACTGAATAATCCTTGGCACAAAATAAGTCAGTGCTCCGCTTGTTTTTACACGAGGCATTCTGTAACACAGAATGTGTTACAGAGGTCTGAGTACATACGTTCCTTCGTTCAACACATCCCTTTTTCGCGTTATTAGGATCACGATGATGTCAATGTATTTGTGACTTTTGCAGACTTTCTCGTCATGCTCAGAATCTCTGATGCGGTGTAAGGCTCACAACTTTATCGGGGAAGCTATGGATGTAGGAGTATGATTTGGCAGCCAGGCATGTGTTCATCTATATGCTAAATTGTGGAGTTCCCCCGAGGCCTCTGATCGGAGAGAACGCCCTTCGGTTTGGTTATTTTTATTTGAAGGATGTGGAGTCCTGTGGGAGTTTATAAAAAAAATCTGTTTTATAAAGAATTTTCAATTAGCTTCATTCCCCATCTCTCACATGCACATGGGCCTGATGGGTGATGAAAAAGGGAATTGAATCAAGAAAAATGTCTTGATAGATTTTAATATAAATCATGTCAAAGACTGGCTGACGTTTAAAAGATTTCCCTTGATGTTAAAATCTTTCAACAGAGGAGTTAAACGTGACATGGGAGCTAGAAAGTTACAAACTCAATCAGAACCAGTTACCAAGAAAAAAACTGTTAAGAAACTCATGCTCATTAATGATAGTTTAATAAAGAACATGTACTTAAATTAGAATCTAATTAAAAGGCATTAAATGAAACTGGGGCACTACCTGCTCTTGGCCCAGGATGAGTAATCCCTGCGGTTTGATTGGATGATACGGGGCGAGGTTCTCGCCACTCCCCCTCATGACTCCGTCCTGGAACGCCTCCCACACGCCGTCACGCGTCGTCCACGTCACGCAGATGTGGTGCCACTTGCCGTCGTTGATGATAAAGGGCAGCTTCGCCACCTGCACGAGTCAAGAGCGTTGAACTCTTCAGTCAACGCTTCCTCTGGTGAACCTGTGTGCACCCGTTTGTGGCACATTTCTGCGACGGTTTATGGCGGAAATGTCTTTATTTATAACAAGGAAAACACATATAGCGTCGGAAACTGAATAGATTAATGTCTATGAGATGTTCTGTATTTGGAAACAAAGTACCCCACAAAATAAAAAACAGTATTAAAGCGATAAGATGTCGAGTCACGTAAAAGTAATTATAAATACAATATGAACAAGGTATTGCACCAAACAAAAAGCTAAACACAAGTGCATTTGACAACACTGAAAATATAGCCTATTTAATGCCATTACATAGATATTAAATAATTGGATTTCATCCATATTCGCCCCGATGGATGGACGACCCACCCCCACTGTCCTGGGCCTGTCTCCCGCCGGGACGGGTCCCTTTAAGCCTTCCGCAATGTGGAAGGCCTTCTCTCAATGCGCAATCCCTCAGGTCCATCACGTTGATCATCGATCTATCGTCAGCCAACTCACTCGAAACAGGGCCCTACCTTGTCGTTGACCAGCAGCTCCATTGGGTTGTTGCCCCACTCGATCAGCACCAGCTCGTTGGCCTGGCCCGGCACCGCGTAGGAGAAGGGCGTGCCCACGCCGGGGGACGCGTTGGACTTGAGCCACATGCACACCGTGAGGGCGTACATCTCCGGCAGGCTCTTCTTCACCTTGGCGTACATGTAGTTGGTCCTCAGCGGGAAGGTGAGCTGGAACTTGTCCAGCGGCCGGTTCTCTCGCTGTCCTGGAACGGCAAAGAGAAAGTCGGAGGTTGATGGATTGATTCCCTGGAGTTTTGGCGGTTTAAAGCGGGCGAAGCTGCGCAAATCAGTGGATTTGAGGATTTATAGAAGATAGAGCGCGCGGGTTTAGAGGATGTTTGTGTTACACAACATGTGTGTGATACAAATTATATCCTAAACTCTCACGCTTTATAGTGTATAAGTCACGCAATCGGCTGATATAGCATCCTGTGTGTGATATATTTGTGTTGTTTGACGTTGCGTAAAATCAGCGGATTGGAGGATTTATAGACAATAAAGAGTGCTGGTTAAGGGGTAATTTTGTTACACCAACGCATTATCCGTCTGCGTTGTGTAACATAAACACATATCACCCTCACTGTCGATGTATCAATGCACACACCTAAGTATATTTCATAACTGATCCACTTTAATGCATCTATTTATGTTTTTACTCCTTCCGCTTTCTTTCATTTCTTGATTTTTATTTATTATAAAATTCTTCAGATTATAAATTTTTCGCTCATTTATTTCACTTTTTTCCTTTCTTGCTTTTTATTTCTTATAAAAGTCCTTCATTTATTGTCTTATACGAGTCTAAAAATGTTTAATTGAATCGTATAAGTTAATTGCGTTTGATTAGGCTGTCCATGTCATTGCTGAGTCCGGGAGAGGCACACACACACACACACACACACACACACACACACACACACACACACACACACACACACACACACACACACACACACACACACACACACACACACACACACACACACACCTTTCTCCAGGTCTGTGATCCTCTGGTGCATGGACGTTAGGGTGGTCTCCACGCGGCCCCGCTGCGCCGTCTGGTTGCGCAGTAGCGCAGGCTGCCGGCCCTCCTCCACGCTGTTGACGCGCGACAGCACCTGGCGCTCGAGCTCGTCGATCTTGGTCTGCAGGAGGTCCTTCAGGCTAGACGCCTGGCCCGAGCTGTTGCTCCGGCTGAACTGCTGCAACCGGGAAGAGGGAAAGACACTTTGTTTGGTGTTGGGTTGATTTAGACCCCCCCCCTTAAACCCAGAAGGTTGTAGTTCGATCCCCGGCTCCCACTGAGCGCAGTGTTGAGGTGAACCTGAGCAAGGCATTGAACCCAAACACACTTTTTGTTATCTCAGGGGGCGGCATGTGGCCCAGGAGTTAGAGTGGGTTGGCTGGTAACCGGAAGGTTGCTAGTGCGATCCCCGGCTCTTCCTAGCGGAGGGTCGCAGTGACCCTGAGCAAGGCACCTCACCCTGACTGCTCCAGACGAGCTGGCCGTCGCTTAACATTCAAACATTCATGCACACATTCAACCATTCATGCACACGTGTGTGTGAACGTGTGTATGCATGAGTGAATGTGAGGCAGTATTGTAAGGCGCTTTGAGTGGCCCCAGGTTAGAAGAAAGAGCGCTTTATAAATGCATTCCATTCAAGGAGGCGCGCACGTGCGTGCATCAGATGTTGGTGCGCGTGCACTCCACATATTTACAGTGATCAGTAAATAATCTGCGGGAGAGGGCGGCGGGAGATAATGCCGGGATTAACGAGCGCAAAGGACAGCTCTCGCGCCAGGGATCATGCGGCAACTCAAACAAAAATCTGAAAAGGCGCTGTCTTGAAGCTCTGGACGTTAAAGGGGACGTTTATGTTGAAGGGGACGAGAAAATAAGTCTGCCCCAAAGGGGACATAAAAGGGGACGTTATAGAGTTTCGGTTTAAGTGTCCAATACTAAATACTGTTTCTAACAGGTTTCACCGGTTACACTATAAACATGATCTCACATGTGGATCTAGATCCTACATGTGATGCGGTGTCGCACCGCACACTCATTTCGGGGTCCCGCTCCAACTTAACCTGACAGTTTAACGGGTCTTTAAACCGGTGAGCGCGTGCTATACCTCCAGGTTCTCCAGCCTCTGCTTCAGCGACTGCAGAGTCTGCGCGAGCTGCGCCAGGGTGTCGGACGGGCCACGGGATACGTGGTCCCCCATGGTGTTCTTACTGCCCCCCGCCGGGTCTTTCCTACGGCCGCCCCGCTCGTCCCCGCCGCCCCCGGGCTCCGCGCCCACCGCCATTCTGGCTCTCGCAGCGCGAGAGCTTCGAGGTGAGCTCGCGGATGGTCTCCTTCTGGTTGATGATGGTCTCCTTCTGCTGCAATACCGTCTCGCGCAGCTGCAGAACGGTGGTCTTCAGGTTGTCCCCCGCCGCCACCGGTGGCACGCTATTGCGCACCGTGGCCGAGCATATGTCCATATCCTTGGGCACGCTCGTGCAGATGAACTGCGTCTGTCCTGCTTGCGCCGAAGTCCCCGCGAGCAAAAGCGAGGAAAACAGGAAAAGTCTCCAGTATATCCTGTCCCGTGCGAGCTTCATGCTGGCGCGAAGTCGCCTCACGCCGGGGTGCGTCCGGTGGTTTAAGTTTCGGGGTGTAGTTGTTGTCGGTGTTTGCGGTGCAGAGCGCGGAGTAAAGAGCGCGCAGGTTTTCAGCACCACGAAACTGTCCCCGTTCGCCGCGCGCGCCCTCCGTTTATATACCGCGCGCGTGGGCTTCTGCGCAGAGGCGACTGTCCGCTGCGTCACAGCGAGAGAGCGACGCGAAGCCGCACTTCTCTTCGTAATCCACTCGGCAGCGTCACGCGCTCGCACGCGCAAACGCACGCGCGCGCACACACGCACGCACTTTCGTGGACTCAAGACTCAATTTCTCCCTCCCCGTGTACCGCCTGCCGTTTCTCCCCTGGTGAATATTTAATTGTCAGACTATTGAAGAGTTGTCGGTTCCATCCCACCCCGGCCAGGCTGTTACATGTGGCCGGTAAAATGTCAAATGATTGTCCCTGCTGGCGTTGAAAGCCTAAACGTTATTGACTAGCTGTTCTGCTCACTCTTTCTCACCTTTCTGCCTCTCACTCTTCTCACTTAATGTTTTCTGTGTTTCGGCGATCCATAGAAATATGGTTGTTACCGTTTCAATAATTCAGTTGTTGATGTGATTGGATCCATCTGTAGGCGCCGGCGCCGCCATCCATTATTCACAACAAGCATTCACATAATTTCTGTTGCCAAGCCTGCTCAGATTCAGTTAGTCAACGGGTGGTAAAGTAAGAGGAAAACATTGGACTCAGATTATCGTGAATGGGTTTCTCCTAATTCGGAGAGATGTTGACGGGGAATTGAAGGAAAGTACCACTGATAGCGCTGAAGAAATACTAATGGGAGTCTGATGAGGTTTGGAAATACCAGTGTCTGACCGCACAAGCGCATGTGTGTTTGTGTGTGTATATGCGTGTGTGCACGTGTGGACAAGCGCGTGCATGTGTGTACGTGTGTGTGTGTGTGTGTGTGTGTGTGTGTGTGTGTGTGCGTGTGTGTGTGCGTGTGTGCGTGTGCGTGTGCGTGTGTGTGTGTATGTGTCTGTGTGTGTGTGTGTGCGTCTGTATACTCATTACTGGGAGCCAGCTAAAGCTGAAACAAGGATTCTTTTTTATGTATATATATTTGGACTGGAGATTTCCTGAATCCGAACATAGACAACATAACATAGTGCTCAACCAGTTAAAACAGTTTCATGGTGTGACCTGGGATTTCAACTCATCATTTATCTTTTTATTTAGTTTGGCTCTATATGTGTTTATTTCCTTGGGATCTCCTTGATTTTCCTTGTTTACTTTCTTGTGTCTTGGCGTGATCTCACCATTCACTGAATGCCGTTGAATTCAGTGAATTCATTGAATTTCTTTTAATATTTCGTCATAGTGTATTGTCTCGTTTTTCTGTACAAATGATTTTAATGGATGTGCAGAACAGTATAGTGCAGAGTTTGGGCTCAACGCCACATGCCCCTGTGGATTAACCACCATGCGTTGCTTCAGCTTTAATTCCACTTTTGAATGATTAGCCGTAAAAGCTGTTTTAGTAATTTGTAAATACTTCCTACTAACTTTTCTAGAGTGGATGTTAAAGAAACCAAATTACACAAATTCATAGCAGATTATCTCACTCTACGACGTCATCTGTAATATGAAAGGAAGGAATCTGGAACCTTTTAAAAATCGAATCAATTCAACGACACATTCAAAGTACAAGACCACAGCTCAAGGCCTATGGGGACCGAAGCGTAAACACGTTTGTGATTGAATACCTGAATACTTCCGAGTCACAACCACAGCTTTGAGCAGACGTGTCTATCGCCCATTCCCGACTAACGCTATTGTTAGGATTCCCCAACTGCTTTACAGGAAGATGGAATTTTATAATAGATAAGATCGACCAATCGCTCCGCTGCATCTCGAGTTGGCCGCGGCTAACAATAACATCTTCCTTTGTATTCCGTTGTAACCGTACAGACTGTTAGAACAGTCTGTACGGTAACAATAAGCACTTTGTGTTTGTGAGAATTTCAACAATTATGGCCGAAAAAACTTTCCAAAATAGATGATCTACCGCAGCTTTAACAAACGTGTTCATTAAAAATGAGCATAGTCGCATTTTAATTTGGACATGAGCCGAGGCCCACACAGCCGGAGACGTGAAGTGGCTCGTTCCACCCTCGACCCTCCAAGACACGACGACTTACCGCTGACAAAACAACTGCCATCGCTAAAAAGACTGCTTAGCTTCATTAAGAATTAAGTGCTTCCCACGCTAGCTAGCGCCACAATAGCCCTGAGTTTAGAGAGAAGCTCTCTGCTCCCCCTCCTCCTCACGTTCTCCTTAGCAACCTCGATTATACTTCATTCTTTCTGTTTCGTTCCTCTTTCTCCTCTCCTCCTACAAACAAACACACAAAAACACACGGACACACAGACAAACAAACACACAAAGACACAAACACACGGCCACACAGACACACAAACACACAGACACACACACACACACACACACACACACAATCACACACACACACACACACACACACACACACACACACACACACACACACACACACACACACACACACACACACACACACACTCACACACACATCACACTCACACACACACACACACACACACACACACAAACGCACAACATTCACCAGGTTGCCCTTTTCTCTTCAGCCTCCCCCCCCCTCCTCCTGGTGAATTAACGACTCATTCTGTTTGTCAAGAGTTCACCGTGAATCATCTGGAAATCGAGGAGGACCCCCCAAAAAGAAGGCGTTGTTCTTCTTCTTTTTGTTTTTACGACGCCTTTCTCCTCATCGTGCGTCACGGCGCATGGATAAATAGTATTAATAATCACCTGGGCGGGCTGTTGTGTTGTGGTGTGTTGTGGTGTGTTGTGTTGTGTTGCGGTGAGGCGTGATGGCAGCCCACACAGGAGAGAGACTCATCAGTCAGGCTGAGAGCCTGGCCCTACCTGCCCAGGGTCCAGACCCCGTCCGGGGACCTGGGGGGGAGGGACCGGGCCCCACCTGCCTGGCCAGGCTCCATCTCCCCCCGCGGGGAGAAGCGTCTCCCCGCGGAGATCAATGGAAAGTAATCTGGAGGGCTGGCATCCTGCGTGGTTCCTCTCTCCGGCTCCTCCTCTTTCTTTGTTTCCCGCTTCTTTTCTCTCACTCTTTAATCTCCTATTTCTTTCTTTCTGTTCTTACTTTCACTTCTACCATCCTCCTCTTGCTGTCTCCCGATCTCTCTTTCTTTCAGTCTCTTTTTTTTCTTTCTCCATCGCTGGGTTTCCCTCTCTCTCTCTCTCTCTCTCTCTCTCTCTCTCTCTCTCTCTCTCTCTCTCTCCTCTCTCCTCTCTCTCTCTCTCTCTCCTCTCTCTCTCTCTCTCTCTCTCTTCACCACTCCCTCTCTCTCTTCCTCTCTCCCTCTCCGTCTCTCTCCCTCTCTCTCTCCCTCTTCCTCTCCCCCCTGCCCCCCCTCTCTCTCTCTCTCTCGCTCCCCCTCCCTCCCTCCCCCTCCCTCTCTCCCCTCCCCCCTCCCCCCCCCCTAACCCTACCTGCTCCATAATGACATGTTCCTGAGCTCCCTGTAACACCTCAGCTCTCAGCCTCTAATGAGCTCTCTGTCAACCTCTGCGTTCCGCATGTGAATTGCCGCCTTGTAAGCTTGAAGTTCCGATGGCGGAGGCCAGCCTCAACCCTCCACTTCCACTCATTAATTATGACACGCGTCGTTCTTCGGGGTGTAGGAGGGCTTGCATCTGGCCCCCTGTGGAGCTTGAGGTGACACAGAGCTGACGTGACTATGAGGGGAAATCCCGGAGAGCAGATTTCTTGGGATGGTTTGCCCTATTCCTCTCCTGTTTCCCAAAGTAGCTTAAGATGGAACGATGAGCCTGCATTATGCAACCATGCAGCCGCAGATTGAGCGAATTAAATCCCCCAATGGTGAAGCGGTCTGTGTGGAGTCCACATGTTGATATCTCTTTGTTCTCCAGTAATAGGTGTGTGTGTTTGTGTGTCTTTGTGTGTGTGGGGGGACTTGCGACGTCTGCCCTGCAGGGGGAGTATGGGCAGGTTGGGTGCGCACCGGATTGGTTGGGGGGGGGTGGTTGGACCTGAGTGCGAGCCGGTGCCAGCACTCAGGTCAATCAGGGAGTGTTTGGTTTGTATTTATGTGCCTGCTTGTTGTTAGTGGGGACCAGGGAGCAGAGAGAGCTATTCAACTCGATCCCCACCAGAGATCGCAGAGTGCGAGGACTCTCCCAGACGTTCATTTATAGTTTCAAGTCTCTCTTTGGTGTGCTACCTTTTGAAACGAAGACGCTCCCAGTGAGGGAAGACAGACTGTGGTCTCCGCACGCTCTCTGAACCTGCTACAGTGTGCAAGCGTGCGTATGTTAGTGTTAGTGTGCGTGTGTGCACGTGCGTGTGCGTTTGTGCGTGCATACATGCGTTTGTACATGTTTGTGAGTGAGTGTGTGTGCGGGTGTGTGAATGTGTAAGTGAGTGTGTGTGTGTGATGCAGCCTTACAGCCCAGGTCAGTTTGGGTGGATGAAGAGGTTGATAGATGTTTGATGGCTGGAGGGAGGAGGGGTAGATGTTTGATTGATTATTAGATGGATAGATTTATGATCGCTCTGTGTGGAAGGTAGGGCAAAATCATGGCAGAACTTTCACATTCACTTTGGTAACACAACAACAGCGACGACTTAACTATGAAGCATGTCTTCTCCTTCCTGGAGCTATCATCTCTGGGGCTAAACTGTGAGCAATCGGATGCCATTATGGGGTCACCCAAACTTGACTTTCCAAGTGACTGAAAACGTTGAAAACGTTACAATCCACCAGAGGTTAATTAACACACAGACATTAGTACTAATAATTGATCCTCCTCGCGCAATATATGGGTATTCACCCCTATCTGTAAATAACATCTTTTACATAATTAATATTTCTCTATTTCTCCTTCTCTACACTTCCGTTGTCTCCCCCTCTTTCCTCTCATTGTTTACTCTATGTTAAACACTTTTTACTTTCTCATATTTATCCAACCCTCTCTCTCTGTCTCTCTCTCTCTCTCTCTCTCTCTCTCTCTCTCTCTCTCTCTCTCTCTCTCTCTCTCTCTCTCTCTCTCTCTCTCCTCTCTCTCTCTCCTCTCTCTCTCTCTCCTCTCTCTCTCTTCTCCCCTCTCTCTCTCTCTCTCTCTCTCCTCTCCCTCTCTCTCTCCTCTCTCTCCCTCTCCTCTCTCTCTCCCCCCTCTCCCCCCCCCACCCCCGCCCCTCTCTCTCTCTCTTGGTCACCAGAGAGCCCCTATAGCTCTGATTCCAGATCTGCTGGAAGCAAACGTTTTTGCCGTTAATAAAACCATGACGCATCATTTTGGGGGCGTTTGTTTTGTAATAAAAAAAGCCCCGGCCCGCCGCCCCGGAGCCTGGGGGGGTCTTTATGAATCACACATCAAACATTCTCCACCCCCCCCCCCCCCCCCCCCCCCCCGCAGAACAGCCGGGGTATTGGATATTCAATCTCACTCTGTATTCTCCGAGAGAGACGGAGAGTTTGGACGCCAGAGGCCTCATGTTTCACATGTTGGTTATTACTTCTGCTGCCAGATCACCTCAACCTCCCCACCGCCGCGTAGCTTAGAGTAGCTCCTTTAAGCTTAGCGTAGCTCCTTGTAGCGAGCGCTAAGCGACGATGACTACGGGAGGTTGGCTAATGAGCCCGAATGTTGACCTCTCCCGGTCGTCCTGTTGTTTTTTCATTAGCAGCCATATTAATAACGAGGTCAAAATTAAATGGAAGCCGTTATTGACCGCCGGGCTCCTCATGGGTCTGAAATGCTGTGTTCTGATCTGTTTTGGGGAGCGGGGTTGGCACGCTGCACTTTGAGTAGTATGCTTTGCTTGGCGTGTTTTGATGGCATTTTTGGATTTCTATGATTTGCTTAGCATGTTTTGGTTAGCATATTTGAGCCGAAGGTTTGGCTTATCATGTTTTTGGTTAGCATGTTGGAATAGTATGTTTGGCCTAGCAACTTTTTGTTTAGCATTTGTGATTAGGGATGGGAATTGAGAACCGGTTCTTCCTCAGAACCGGTGCCCAGTACCAACGGTGCCAACGAATCCGCTTATCGGTTCCGCTCGTTGCAAATGCGTGATGACGTAACACACGTGCTGCGTTGTTTTGGTTCAGAGCGCAGCAAACATGGCGACGCGGCAGAAGCGCTCTAAAGTCTGGTTACATTTCTCGCGAAAAGACGACAAGACTGTCACTTGCAACACCTGTAAATGTTTAATTTCATCAAAGGGGGGAACTACCTCCAATATGCAAAAACATTTGGCCACACAGCATGCAATTAATTTGCAGGACTGTCGCGTTTTTGATAGATACTCTACTTAGCGACGCAAGTCAGTCAAGCAGCAGCGGAGTTAACCGGAGGCCATCTGTTAATGAAGGTAACTTTAAACTCTCCAGGCAGGCCCTGTCTTCTTAGTTAAATTGAGCGCCATTTCATTGTGTAGACGTTTACTTTTAAGAAGACTTTGTTGTATTTTTTATGTCAGTTGAATTTTGTTTCAAGTTGAATGCAGATGAGCACTGTTAATATTCCAAAAGGCATAAGCTCTTCCTTGACTGTTTTTAGTTTTTATGGCACAAAAAGTTTAAACATTTATTTTTTTTGTCTGGACCAATTAATTTGAAAATCAGATATTAAAGAGAGTCAATACAAACAAAGAAAGTTGTACTTATTCCCTCACCCAATGAAAATCGATAAGATAATCGATAAGGAATCGGATCGATAAGCAATATCGATAATGGAATCGGAATCGTTAAATTCTTATCAATTCCCATCCCTATTTGTGATTAGTATGTTTGGCTTGGCATGTTCAGTTTTACAGGTTCTGCCTGGTATATAATGCCGCGTTTCCACTGCAGGGTGCGGTACGGTTCGGTTCGCAAAAGTGCGGTAAGGATTGCGTTTCCACCGCCAAAAGTGGACGTGACCCGGACTGAGCCGTACTCGTTTTGCCCTCGTCTTCAGTACTCCTCCGTTGGGGTACTGAGACGCCTGAAAGGGTGCCGGAAAATTCGAGCTACACACCCCCTCTGTTGATTGGTCGAAATAATCGTCACTTCCGGGTGACGTGGGGATAAAACAAACAAACAAACAAACCTAATAAACCGTTGGAACACACAAGACCGGAAACCATAGCAACGCCGGTAAACAAACCCCGAGAAGCCCAATCCCTATGAGAGCTCCCCAAGTTACGGCCATCCGGAGGCGCACAGAGCTTTTGGCCGTGATACAATTATATTATATACTATTATATATAGAGCTCCGGGAATCGCAAACGGGCAACAATTACTTTCTCCTCCATGCTGCAGTTCACCCCGGACTGCACTGCACTGAGTTTGACGGTTGAACGCTGAGAACATGCCGCGTAAAACTCTTGCTTGGGCGAACAAGGAGGTGGAGACGTTCCTCTGCATTCTCCTCTGCGCTGCTATGATGTCACAATGTTTACGTAGCTGCCGCGGCGATCGACATCCGGCCTACCATAAAGGGTACTGTCGGCGGCGGAAACGCGACCTCGGAACTGAGCTGGGCTATACAGCCCCCTCCCTACCGCACTTTTGCGAACCGAGCCGTACCGCACCCCGCAGTGGAAACGCGGCATTAAGAGTAAGCATGTTTTTCTTTGCCGAATTCTTTGCGAGATTAAAACAATTGAAGGTTGAGGCAAACTTTGAGAAGGAAGACTGTTCTGATTTTGAAGTTACGATAAACATGGTATGATTTATGGTTACGAGCCTCCTCACTGGAGTCTGTAAACCACGTGGTCTCGACAGCCTCGACATCTGTTGTTATCTGAACATATGTGGAGAGTGGGGAGGAGGAGAGGAGTTCAGGGGAGGGGGGGAGGAGGTGACTTAGGATGGAGGAGGAAGAGGAGAGGGAGTGGGAGTAGGGACAGGTAGAGGGGATTAGGGAGGAGAGAGAGGGAGAAAGAGGGAGAATGAAGGAGGGAGAGGAGAGTGAGGGAGGAGAGAGAGGGGAGAGGAGAGTGAAGAGGAAGAGGAGAGTGAGGGAGGACAGAGAGGGGAGAGGGAGAGGAGAGTGAAGGAGGAAGAGGAGAGTGAGGGAGGAGAGAGAGGGGAGAGAGAGGAGAGTGAAGGAGGAAGAGGAGAGTGAGGGAGGAGAGAGAGGGGAGAGGGAGAGGAGAGTGAAGGAGGAAGAGGAAGAGGAGAGTGAGGGAGGAGAGAGAGGGGAGAGGGAGAAGAGAGTGAAGGAGGCAGAGGAAGAGGAAGAGGAACAGGAGAGTGAAGGAGGAGGAAAGGGAGAGGGACGGAGGGAGAGGGAGAAGGGAGTGAAGGAGAGGGCGGGAGGGAGAGGAACAGGAGATTGAAGGAGGAGGAGAGGGAGAGGGACAGGGGGAAGCCAGAGAGGGAGGGAGGGAGAGGGAGAGGGAGTGCTGTGTAGGAGGAAACACGATCATCTCCTCCACGTGCTGTGGCAGTGACAGGAGGAGCACAATGCAGCACGCTGCGGTCTCTTTCTACGGGTGGGGGGGGGGGGGGGGGAGAGATATCCCAGCCATCCCCTCCTGAAGCTTTACAGCTCTTCACCTCTATCAGGAAACCACCTCACTAACTCTGACTCACAAAACCATCTCTCTCTTAACCATTTCTGAATTGACTGAGAGTGAGTGAGCGAGAGAGAGACGTGGAAGTTTGGATGCAGGTCAACAAGTTCCCGCCCACCCGCTCCCTATTTGCCAATCAGTCGGGCGGGGCCGGGTAGGAGTCGTTATTGATTAACCACAATCAGGAGACGCTGAACAAGAGCTCAGCGAAGCCCCATTAAACGACCCACGGTATTCCTCTGACCCGGCTCGTGACTCACAGAGTCGGACCGTTTACCATTAGTTTAATTGAGGTTCCCCTCGCTGACGAGCCGGACTCCAGCCGGAGGATGTTGAGGTTCAGTGAGCATACATCATGCAGGAAAAGTTTCTTTGGCTTTTGTTCTTTTGTCAAAGAGACTGTGAGTCAAGTGGAACCAGCTACGCAAAGACAAGCCAGTGCTACCGTTTTACGGTTCTTTATATCATACTATATTTAATGCTGTTAAATATATATATATATGTATTATATTATAATAAGGCTACACTTCTTGGTCTTTGTAGTTGGAATAAAGTACATATTGGCCTTTTATGACTCATGCTCACCCACCTTGAGGGTTCCTGGAGCCCAGAGAAGGCATTAATATAAGTTTAAGTATTACTTTAGGGAGCGTTGAAGCACAAGAAATATTGTGTGGAAAGGATCTCAGGTGGCTATGGAACCCAGAAGGCAAACGTACTTACCTCGTGTTTTGGTAGGTTGTTATTGTTTCTTGTGCCTACTTTGAAGAAGCTTTCTCAATATTGATTGCGTGTTCTCGTAGATTGCACGCATCACTTGTAAGCAATGTCCCCTCTAAGCTGCACCCTGCGCAATCGCCCACCGCTCCCACGTTCCTCCGCGCACAGCAAATCCAACCTGAACTGTAAATAAAATAAACGCATAACAATTTATTCTGTACCATTTTGCAATGCAACTCAGTGAGTGACAGGTGACAGTAAAACAACTGCTAACACTGTGGCCAGCCAATGACATGATGCGGCTCACAAGTATTTACTTAAGCAACCAATCAATGTCATTAACAGCGCTTTATGCGTACGTGCCTCTGTTTAGCAGGTTAGCGTATAGCTGACGGTACGGCGGCGTAGTTAAACTAGCTTACACTTTACTATGGCGAAAGAAACGGGTAGTGGCACATCCACTCACCGAGCCAAAGTCAAAAAGAAATGTGGTTCTTTTAAGATGGAATGGCTGTCGGAGTATGTGCGAACAGAAGAACAAGAGGTGAAACTGGATGAGATTTTTTCTTTTTCGATTGAGAAAGGGCTGGACTGCAAAACATGCTGCGAAGCCAAAGTAGCAAGTGAGTTTTCAGAGGGAAAAATGTGGACTGAATGGAAGTTGGACTACTTCAAGCGTCACATTCAGCAGAAAAGTCATTTGAATGCTGTTAGAATTGTACGAAGACGCAAGATAGGAATGGGGATTGGTACATTATTGCAGGAGAGGAACAAGCAGTCACACAAAAAGAAATCCAACCCGGAGCAAGTTAAAATTCTCATTGACAATATTCTACTCGCCATCAAAATGAATACATCAATGCTGTCGGTTCAACAAATCCACGATCACATGCCAAAGTATGTGAGTATACCAGAAGCATGGCGAAGCAAAAATTATGCCTTTGAATTTGTGAACTCAATCAATGACGATCTAGAATGTTAAAAATGCACCCTGGCATAACCTGATAGTAGATGAGAGCACAGACATAACAGTGCACAAAATGCTAGTCCTATATATTAAATACAGGGAGGAAAATAACGTCAGCTATAAAACTGTGTTCGACGGCATCATCCAGCTGACAGGATGCACTGCTCACGATATTGTGCAGGCAATCACTCAGTTTTACTCTAAGCATGGACTGGACTTGTAGAGAATGGTGATGCTGACCTCCGATGGCGCCTCAGTAATGCTAGGAAAGCACAATGGAGTTGCAGCTTTATTAAAGCGGCAAATACCACACCACGCAACAGAACAACGTTGCGTGGCCCATAGAGAGGACTCGGGCATTGATGATGCCTGGAAAGATGTGCCTTTGATGCGTGATGTGGAAACTCTTTAGAACTGCATATTCCACTTTCTCTCGGTCCACTGTGAAGGGGGTCAAAATGGAGGACCTAGCATAGATTCTCGATGAGGATACACTGTCAGTCAGGCCTCCGAGCGAAGTGCGACGGCTGTCACGGCACCAAGCTGTGAATGCTGTCCTGAGGAACTACACTGTGCTTGAAGAATACAGCAAGAGAGAATCCAGTGATAACTGAGATCCAGTGTTCAAGGATTCAAAGTTCAAGGTTACTCTCACGGCTCTGGGAGATGTTTTGGGCGAGCTGGCACAATTCTGCCTTACTTTTCAACGACGCAAGCTGACTGTGATGGAAGGACACTGCTTTGCAAGTGTCCTTCTTGAACGAAGAGAAGGATGTTCAGTGGAGTGACCGTGTCAAAGAGGTGATGAGGACCTCATCAGCTGATGCCAGAATTACCGGTGAGAATACGTTTTTTTTATTCGTCAGCTCTGGGATCTCTTCGATGCTCGTTTTCCAGAGGATGAATTAAAGGAGTGGTCTGCATTTGACATTGAAGCATTGAGCTCAGACATCGGTTTTGAGTATTGATCAACAGACATTGCTCCACTGGCAAAGAAGTGTGAGGCCAGTCTCCATCACCCACATTCTATGGAGGCCGTTAACAGTGAATATGCTGAATTCAAGTACATAGTGAAGCAAAAACTGAAACAAAGGGTCAATCAGCACATTCTCAGATATGGTGGCTGCAGCACTTAGATGTGAGGAGCTAAAGATCTCGTAGCTTGTGGATATTTGTGCCACATTTCAAGCATCCAGTGCAGATTGTGAGAGAGGCTTTAGTTTGATGAATCATCAAAACTGCATCCATAAATCGTCTTGAAGCGGCACATTTGGACCAGCTGATGCGCATAAAGTCAAAGCAAGAAGCAGACGGGGCCGTCAACCTGGACAAAGTCTACAACCACTGGAGAAGTGGGAAGGACAGACGGGAAAAATAAGGTGAAATTTAAGTCCCCGATCAGATTTGGACTTATTCTAGTGCCATTTATTAAGAATTTCTATTTGTGGATATTAATCACCAAATGGTGTTGCTAGATTATGATTAGTAGAAATTCAAATAAAAAGCTGTAATTATATATTATACATACAAAGAGTTACAGGAATTTACACTGTATCCCATGCTTGTGCTACAGCACACACCTCATTGTGCAAAATGTGAATGTTTTAATGTGAACAAAGTTTGATCTCTGAAAGAGATCAATTCTCCCACAGCAGGACCCTCACCCGGACATACAACATACTACACAGCTCATGAAAAACACCATTTTTGTCTTTTTCATTCAAAGTGCGCCAAATCACTTAAATTAAAAGTAATCTAATGGAAATTACTGCTGTAATCTGATTATTTTAATAAACCCTGTAACTTGTTATGAGCTCAGGTTTTTGTATGTTCATTTTGTCTGTGTCTGTTCTGTCTGCTGGTAGGTTTCCTGCTCTAGCTGGACTCCCAGTGTGTTACGGCATGGGCATGATTGGTGATGATGGTCAGGTGCGGGTGATCACCGTGGCTGGGTTGGGGAGTTCAGTAGGCCACGCCCCCGTACCTGAAACAGAACATGACAGAGACAGACAAGACTAACAGAGAAAACTAGTGGCAGCTAGGATCCGGTGGGGGAGACCGTGACACAGTGTGCACACCTGGACCCAGAAGTGGAAGCAGTTCTCTCTGTGCACCTGGACCAACACAGCGTCAGCCTAGAGATGGACTTCCTCTGAACAGCTGCTGCAGCGTAAAATTCAGGCAGAGAAGCTGTCTAAAGTGGACCTACTGTCTATCTTTTTGACATGCATCTTTAACTATACAGCTGGTCACTTTTTTTTCTTTTTCTGATACTACACAGCTCATGAAAAACAAGATTTGTCTTTTTCGTTGTAAGTGGGCCAAATCACTTATATTAAAAGTAATCTAATGAAATTTACTGCTGTAATTTCATTCTTTTAATAAACCCTGTAACTTGTTATGATCTTAGGTTTTGGACAGGTGTGATACTGGTGTGGCCACAGTGTGCATGTCTGATGTTGCTCACAGTGGTCCAAGTAATTCTCAGGGAGTTTGTGTGTATGCTCAGACACATGAAAAATTAGGGGGAACATTGCTTGTAAGTTACTTTCTCTCTCTCTCTCTCTCTCTCTCTCTCTCTCTCTCTCTCTCTCTCTCTCTCTCTCTCTCTCTCTCTCTCTCTCTCTCTCTCTCTCTCTCTCTCTCTCTCTCTCTCTCTCTCTAAATGCCTCATGGATTTTCTACGATCAGCTTCCACTGCAGATTCTCCTCTTCCTCTCTTTATTTAGTGGTGCAGCAAGCAATGTACTAAGTACACACACAACCACACAGACACACTCATACTCATATTAAACAAACAAAAAATGCATGCTATCATCGACACACATTCACTCATACTTCGATTTTACGCCTTTCTTGTAAGTTTCTTTGAAGGGATAACCTCTGCATATAACTTTTGCAACTGCATAAACTATCCATAC
>OLKM01001667.1:32395-34895 GCA_900291075.1 Melanogrammus aeglefinus
TATTATTTATTTATTTTCACAGCGAGTTATATAACTCTGTCCTTGGGGACCACAGAGCTGCTGATGGGTTCTCATTTGCAGGTGGACTTCCTACGTGAGACTTAAAATGACAGCTTTTCCAATGTCTGTTTGTTTCAGGAAACGCCACCTACACACGAAAACCAGCCAATTGTTCAATATGATTCGATACGGTATACGGCATATTACAGTATTTATAGAATACCTGCAGGACACATGTACTGTAAATCACAGCGGCAGCAGGCCATTAGTGCAGATGCCTATATTTACAGTATAGTGGATGTTACAATACATACAGTGTAGCTGAGGAACATCATAAATTGTATTTGTTATGGTCACTGGTGCAGTGCCCGAGTTCCCATCCTTCACATGATGATCCTCTGAAGGCAGCAGGAGGTGATTTTTGTGGTCCTGGGACAACCAAGCATCCCAGAATAATACTGGGTACCCCCAGCCCACTCTGCCGGCGATTTGAGTTCGCCCTGTAGAAGGGTCAGGTGAAGAGCAGTTAATTTTTTTCTGCTTCCGGTACGTTTTTGCGTGAGCCAATCACCAAGCTGTCTTTTCCCCCTGGCGCGCTATAGGCTGGTTTAACACAATGACGACAGGGAAGTGACGGCAAACAGCCAATTGTGTACAGAGTCGTTTGAACTGGCCCGTTTATCACGCCTCTTGTGCTAAAAAAAAATGACAGCAACCTCCCCAGACCAACGTGCAATCTATGAGCAATCGATTGAGCTTGGTCTGGTAATAGCCAGGCTATCCCAGAATGACAACCTACACGTATGTAGATCCGTACTCGGCCCACTTGGTTTTAAGAAAGGGGAACCGTAGGGTCGGCTGAGATCAGGAGGTAGAGCGAGGTAGAGGCACCTGAGAGGCACCTGATCCACTCTGCCCCCGACGAGCTGGCTGTCGCCTTGCGTGGTCGACCTCACCGTCGTGGAGTCCATGGTTGTAAGTCGCTTTTGAAAAAAGCATCTGCTAAACGTCAATGTAAACCACTGCGTTGCGGGCCGGATCACGAAGGCCCAGAGGTCGGACCCTGGGGCCATATGTGGCCCGTGTCAGCCTGGGTGTGCAATGTTATGAGGACCTTGACGCTATGGTTGGATTTAGGCTAATGCTAACACCTGCCAAAAAGATTGTGCATTTTTTATTTCATGTTTTTGCAGCTGTTTTATTCAACAGTCAGAGGTCTATTTATTTTGATTTTCTTTATTATTCCTTATTATAAGTCTGCTCAGGTTTTCACACCCTCTGTCATCTTTGCACAGCAGATCCTAATTAAGAGATTTAAACTGTCAAAGATCAAGGACGGACTAGAATAACAACATGTCAGGCAAACAGAGAGCGTTCATCTGGAAACTCGTCATGAAGGGGAATAATGAAATTAACCACCAAGCGGTACTCAGGCCTAATGACTTCCATCTCCAGTACCGGTCTGACCTGAGTTACTGGTGAGTTACTGTTGAATACTGGGATCAACTATTCAACCATCAGAGGAGCGTGGTCACAAGCTGGGCCGATCGATGGGGAGCCCCGGACTGATAATGGTCTCTATACCCCAGGCATGCTCACTAATCTCTGGCCATCGATCGCGGCGACAGGCGGAAGGGGGTGGATGGGGAGCGGGAGTGTGTTGGGCAGAAATGAAAAACGTATATTGCACCTGCTCGGTAGAGCTCATCTGAGGTCTGGCAGCTCTTCATCACTCGTTCCTATTCTCTCTCCATTCCCCCAGTCTGTAGCTCACTCCCATCCCTCTGCTCTCGTCACTGTCTCTCTCTATCTCTGTTCTCTATCACTCATCTCTCTATCACCCTGCTCACTCACTCTGTCCATTCACCTGTCTCTCTCTTTCCTCTATCACTCATCTCTCACTCTCTCTCTCTCACTCTGTCCATACTCCTGTCTCTCTTTCCTTTATCACTCATCTCTCTATCACCCTGCTCACTCACTCTGTCCAATCACCTGTCTCTCTCTTTCCTCTATCACTCATCTCTCACTCTTTGTCTCTCACTCTGTCCATACTCCTGTCTCTCTTTCCTTTATCACTCATCTCTCTATCACCCTGCACTCACTCTGTACATACTGTAGTCCTGTCCCTCTCTTTTCTCTATCCCTAATCAGTCTATCACTCTCTCTCACTCTGTCCATACTATTGTCTCTCTGTGCTCCATCTCTGCCCCGTCGTTCTCTTCCCATTTGGTTTGTAACTCTCTACCTGTATCACTCTCCTCATGTCCTCCCTGCCTGTCTCCCTATTCTGTATCACTCCTTTCTCCTCTTGTCCCAACTTATTACTCTATCTTGAGCAGTCTGTTTCATCACAGTTTCTCTCACAGATCTCTTCTGTCTCTCTCTAACTTTCTCCAAATTACACTCTTCCCTTCTGTTCTCTCTCCCTCTCTCTCCGCCTCTCTCTCTCTCTCTCTCTCTCTCTCTCTCTCTCTCTCTCTCTCTCTCTCTCTCTCTCTCT
>OLKM01001667.1:53688-70678 GCA_900291075.1 Melanogrammus aeglefinus
GAGTGTATTTTTGTAAATGGATGAGAAAAGTAATACCAAGAATCATGATATGGAAAAAAATAAGTTAATGTGCATTCACTGCAGATAGAAAATCACCACCTGCCTCTCTCTCACTCTCACTCTCCTCTGTCTCTTTCTCTCTCTCATTCTCATTCTCTCTCTCTCTGTCTGTCTCTCTGTCTGTCTGTCTGTCTGTCTGTCTGTCTGTCTGTCTGTCTGTCTGTCTGTCTGTCTGTCTGTCTGTCTGTCTGTCTGTCTGTCTGTCTGTCTGTCTGTCTGTCTGTCTGTCTGTCTGTCTGTCTGTCTGTCTGTCTGTCTGTCTGTCTGTCTGTCTGTCTGTCTGTCTGTCTGGCTGTCTGGCTGTCTGTCTGGCTGTCTGTTTCCCTCTCAGTCAGACAGGCAAAGTTAGATAGATTCCCTCATCTATGCTTTCCCCAGGCAACTGGAGACCGGAATAGTGTGAAATAAAGTTCAAGATATCATGAAGAGCAGACTTGGAGCACGGTTCACCTCACTGACCCCCGTTAACCCATATCATCACAATACCCATCCCTCATTAAGATGGGGACCCCCTACTGGCCCCCACTATGTGATGGCTGATCACAGAACTCCCCTGGTCTTCACAATGGAGCCTTCAACGATAAAACCCAACTCAGAGTAAAAAAATAGTTTGTCCGCAAAATACCTTTACAGCGTTTTAGGCCCTGTTAGTTAAGACCCCCTCAGTCTGGTCTATGAAGGTCCTGTTACTTACAGTTTTTCTCAGTCGCTTTGGTACATTTCTCAGATCAGAATTGAAATTCTCAAAACTACCTGTTCAATCTTCACATCATTGTGTCGTTTGTGCACATCAAAAAACTGTTTCTCATTTCTTTGAACAAGTTGCAAATGCTTTGGTACATTCATGCAAATGATTATGTACAATTCTCTGCTCTTTCCTACATTATCAATTGCTTATGTCATGTTGATCAAAATGTATTGTAATGGGTCTCTATTGAATAGTCTCACCCCCACAACATTTAGGCATTAGTTCATTGCATAAGTCTTTACATGCAAAATGGTTGAACAAGTTGTCATAATATGTCAAGCATATTTCTATACATTTCCATTAGACTTTTTTTCTAAATCTGTCCTGAATTGGTAAATTGCTACCAGGTGAATCTTTACTTTCTCTAAAGAAGGGAAATGTGTGAAGAGTTAGATCAACCAACGATCAACCAGTTTACTGGAATAGCTCAAAGGTGCATCTCCTGAACCATGAACTGGCAAGTAGCTGGAGCACAACACAATGTTACATTGTCTGAGAATTTGTGGCCCAACAGACAGGAACGTCAGGAGGTGTAGGATGACTGCACTGTAATTCCTACAGCAATGCATGTACAGTTTACCCTAAGGAGATTTTCTTATGTTCACATTTCTAGCAATGACACAGTCTTTCAGCAAATTACAGTACAAACAGTCAAAGCGTAAATGTGAATCTTGTCCAGTCTCTTGCAATCAATCTCCCACATACACTAAGGTGTAACTTACAATTTACAATAATTGTCTTCAAAACTTTAGCCATGGTTTACATCAGAACATCCCTCCAGAGTACACTGTTATATTGACAACATGACTAAGCAATTTTACTGTCTTATCCGTACACAATGACACAAGGACTTGTCATTGTGATGGCACTGGCATGTTCATTGACCCAGATATTTACTTTTGAGAAACGAACTACGGATTTTGAGCAAGAGACTTGCTTTTGCATGAAATCCATGGTGCTTTGCTATTTGTATGAATTGTTTTGAGAACCGCACTTACTGTTTTTCAAATTTCAATTCTGATCTGAGAAATGTACCAAAGCGACTGAGAAAAAACTGTAAGACCCCTTCAGTCTGTTCTCCGTAGGTCCTGTTAGTATAAACCCCCCTGGTGCTCAATAGAGACGGGGAATCTGAACTTGAAACTTCCCTTCATTTCCGAACAATCCCAACCCCTGTTTGTATTGCCGTCTTCTGCAGAGAATGCCTCCCGCTACACAACCTCAGAAGGACGCGACCTTAGAGTGACACACACACGTCCCTAGGTGGTGTCGTTGTTGAGGTGTGTGTTGGTTTGGCTGTCAACCGCAGGTGTTTTGCTCCACTGACCTCGCCCGCCTTGTCCTCCTCAAGGTGTTCTGCCCTGAAGTGCTGCTCTATTCAGAGACACGACAGGTTCGGGGCTGAGAGGGTGAGAAATGCGAGAGATGCGTCGAAATTGGATTTCATTGAAAGTCGCCGAGCTGCAATTGTGCCGAGATGACATGCATACATATTGGGGAATTAGGGGAGGAAATCAAAAGAGAAGAAAAACGAACATTTGTGTGTGAGAGAGCGAGAGAGGAGAGAGGATTAAAGAGAGTCAGGGATAAAGGAAGTGGGGAGAGAGAGGGAGAGAAAAAGAGATGGAGGAAGAGAAAGAGAGGGAAAGAGAGCATGAGACAGAAAGAGAGAGACCCTAATTATACATGGTGTTGGGAGTAATCCAGATATGTTTTGGAAAATCCTCCGCAGTGAAATGGTTGAGTTGAGAGACCGAGATGAGGTTTAATTCTGGCGTGTGTGTGTGATGCAATTGGACACATATCCTGTGTCTGTCTACGCACTATTGTGCACAGGGGCATAGTATATGAGTCACTGGTGGGACACACACACACACACACAACCACGCGCACACAAACACACACACACACACACACACACACACACCACGCACGCACGCACGCACGCACGCACGCACGCACGCACGCACGCACGCACGCACGCACGCACGCACGCACGCACGCTCGCTCACTCACACACACACACACACACACACACACACACACACACACACACACACACACACACACACACACACACACACACACACACACACACACACACACACACACACACACACACACACACACACATACAAACAGCTCTTCCGAAAATTGCTGTAAATATCCCATATCTAAAAGGAGACTAACAGTCATTGTTACGTCATATCAGGTGAAGATCTATTGAGTCTATTTCAAAGAATCTATTAACAATTAGTCTCAAAGGGCTTCACAGAGCCAGCGATACATGTAACAAGTGTTCAAAAGACTCTCTGTTGCTCTTAAAGACCATCTGATGTGTGTCATTATTGTGTGAGTGTGGGAGTTATGAGTATTCATCAGTAAAGGTCACTTTAGAAATATATTTAAAGTATAGCTCTGTATGTTTCTCTGTCTATTGTGGGAGAAAGATACAGACCCTCTATCTCTGTCTGTCTGTCTGTCTGTCTGTCTGTCTGTCTGTCTGTCTGTCTGTCTGTCTGTCTGTCTGTCTGTCTGTCTGTCTGTCTGTCTGTCTGTCTGTCTGTCTGTCTGTCTGTCTGTCTGTCTGTCTGTCTGCCTGTCTGTCTGTCTGTCTGTCTGTCTGTCTTTCTCTGCGTCTGTCTGCCTGTCTGTCTCTATGTCTGTCCATCTCTCTGTCTTCCTGTCCAAAGTGAGACCAGCATTCAAGCAAAAACGGACAGTAGTTTTCTGTTGTGGTTTTGTTTTGGAACAGAGAGCAGGTTTTGTTTGGCTGCTAAAGAGCACGGAGGCAAAGCTAAACTCAAAACCACTGGAAAATGTTCCCACATGGAGATATTTATGCGGCCACAATCATGAGCACCGACTTAAACGATTAATACTCCTGTTTTCGTTGAAAAACATCACTGGCTTCCTTGATTGGTGTGTGTTTGAATCGGTTTCATGGGGAAAGAATTGTGTTGCAACCAAAATGGGTTTTTAATTAAGAGCCACCTCTGCCAGGGAGGAAACAGGACACTGTTTTAGACTCCCTGCATTTGTTTTCATTATCATCTCTCTCCGAGAACCATCTGTCTGAGCTGGACCGGTGGGGTCCGCGTCGACAACACAAACTGTTGTCGAATGTCTTGGATCGTAGTGGAGGCACAGTCCACAACGCTGCTAATGTCTGCTGTGAAGAATAGCTGGTGGATGATGGCTAGATGGACAGATGGACGGAGTGATGGGTGATTGGGTGTTAATTTGATAGATGGATGCATGGTTGGACAGATGTTTGGAGGGTGATGGAGATGGGTGGATGTGTAGATGGATGGATGGACATCATCTGAATCGGTTGCCATGGTAGCCCTGAAAATTAGAACTTAAAATAAAATTGGATATTGAAGTAAACAAGGCATGAAAGCAAAGCCAAGGCACAATACACACACCCGCCAACTCTCTCACAGACACAGACACACACACGCACAAACACGCACACACACACGCACCCGGATGCATGGGTCCTGGTAATCACCTTAGCTTCTGTCACCACGACAACCGTATCCTCTACTAAACCTGACCCTTGCATCCTGCTGAGTCAATACAATAACCACTGGACCATGAGAGAGAGAGATACTGAGACTGTGACTGAGTGAGTGAGAGTGAGAGAGAGAGAGAGAGAGAGAGGAGAGAGAGAGAGAGAGAGAGAGAGAGAGAGAGAGAGAGAGAGAGAGAGAGAGAGAGAGAGAGAGAGAGAGAGAGAGAGAGAGAGAGAGAGAGAGAGAGAGAGAGAGAGAGAAAGGGAGAGAGGTTGATGAGAGAGATGTCACTGAGATATACTTTGTTCCATTATCACAGGCCCTGTGTGTGTGTGTGTGTGTGTGTGTGTGTGTGTGTGTGTGTGTGTGTGTGTGT
Source organism: Melanogrammus aeglefinus (assembly GCA_900291075.1). NCBI lineage: Eukaryota > Metazoa > Chordata > Actinopteri > Gadiformes > Gadidae > Melanogrammus > Melanogrammus aeglefinus. Next base: position 58,391 of record OLKM01001667.1, read on the forward strand.
GTGTGTGTGTGTGTGTGTGTGTGTGTGTGTGTGTGTGTGTGTGTGTGTGTGTGTGTGTGTGTGTGTGTGTGTGTGTGTGTGTGTGTGTGTGTGTGTGTGTGTGTGTGTGTGTGCGCGCGCTCGTGCGGCGTGCTGTGCGTGCGTGCGTGCGTGCGTGCGTGGGTGCGTGTGCGTGCGTGTGTGCTGGTTGATGGACTAGTGTAGAGATCATCAGTCGTTGGTCTGGTCTGGGTGATATTCAGTCTGGTCCCACAGGCTGTGGCAGACACACTGGGGTATTGGTTGCACCTGTGTTTTTACACACAATCAGAACCAGGAAACTGGGTTATTGCCATGTCGGTTTGCCCATAGAAGGACACTCTTCCTGATTGAAGTTAAGAAAGTGAAGAAAAGGATCTACAATATAAATAAATAACACATAATTAAAAAAGGAATATTGAACCTGACTAAGACCATAAATACAATAGAACATATAAAGTGGAAGGTCTGTACAAGTGTGCTATGGCTATGAACAAGTCATAATAATAATTATATTCTATGATTTGAAGCCCCCTTCGACGGGAGGGTGGACAGACACAGTTAGGGAGTGTACAGAAGGTTTATTTGCCTCGGAAAGCTCCTCCTCTGAGGAGTCTTCTGAGCTGTTCCCCGGAGCTGGAGGTGGACTCGGCTTTGAGGACGGGGTCAGGTCGTTGGTTCCAAGGCTTGGGGGTTAGTGGTACCAAATCTCCCAGGAGCCACCGTTGATCTTAGCCCTTGGACGTGGCCGGCTGGAGGCCAGGGGAGGAGAGCAGGACAGCGTTGTTGTAGGTGATGCTGTGTTTACCCACGAGCAGCTGCAGGTGAAGGAGGGTTGCTGCCTTCCCCCAGGGTTAGCCTGTGTAATTACGCTTGAAGCAGAGTTCTGGGGGTGAGGGGGAGGGCTGAGGAGAGGAGAAGGGGAGGAGGGGAGGAGAGGTGGAGATGGATGAGGAGGAGAGGGGAGGAAGAGGGGGATGAGGAGGAGAGGACGGGAGGAGAGGGTTGATGAGCGGAGGAGAGGTTGGGAGGAGCGGGATGCCGGGGGGGGGGGAGGTAGGAGAGGGCTGAGGAGAGAAGGAGAGGGATGAGGGGGCGAGGAGAGGAGGGATGAAATGAAAGGTGGTGGAGGTGGTAGACGAGGGTGAAGAGAAGAGCTCTGAAAGAGCACTCCGTTCCAATAACCCAGGGGTGAGGTGACAGAGGTTTAATGCTCCCAGAACCTCCTGCTCCTGCTCTTGACCCCCGAACCCCTGAGGAGTTCAGCGAGGAGTCCATCTTCTTATTGTTCCTGTTCTCCTGCCGGCTGTGTGCTCAGTGTTCTGCACCGTCCTTGGGAAATGGAAAGAGATGTTTTTTTAAACGTATTAGCTTCACCATCCGGAGTCCAGCGGCAGGACCTGACTCTGCTCCTGACAGTGGGCTTGCTCTCAGGAGGTGGAGGAGTAAAGTAAGTGAGACGCCCTCCACATCCACCTTACAGAGTGGATAATGAGTTCACACCCAGAGGGCGAGTCAATGTTTGGACTGAGGCAGGGATACAACAGACCTCCTGCTGAGAGGAGGGGAGGGGTGAGGAGGGGGAGAGGAGGGTGAGGAGGAGAGGAGGGGAGGGATGAGGAGGGGGAGAGGAGGGTGAGGAGGAGAGGAGGGGAGGGGTGGAGGAGGGGGAGAGGAGGGGTGAGGAGGAGAGGAGGGGAGGGGAGAGGAGGGGGAGAGGAGGTGAGGAGGAGAGGAGGGGAGGGATGAGGAGGGGGTGAGGGGGTGAGGAGGAGAGGAGGGGAGGGATGAGGAGGGGGGAGGATGCGTGAGGAGGAGAGGAGGGGAGGGATGAGGAGCGAGAGGAGGGTGAGGAGGAGAGGAGGGGAGGAGGGTGAGGAGGGGGAGAGGAGGAGGTGAGGAGGAGAGGAGGGAGGGGTGAGGGAGGGGGAGAGAGAGGGTTGAGAGGGAGAGGAGGGGAGGGGTTGAGGAGGCGATGAGGAGAGAGAGGAGGGGGAGGAGGAGTGAGGTGAGGGGAGAGGGAGGGATGAGGAGGGGGTGAGGGGGAGAGGAGGGGAGGGGAGGAGGGCAGGGATGAGGAGGGGGTGAGGGGGTGAGGAGGAGAGGAGGGGAGGTGGTGAGGGGGAGAGGAGAGGAGGGATGAGGAGGGGGTGAGGAGGAGAGGAGGGGAGAGATGAGGAGAAGGTGAGAGGGGTGAGGAGAGAGAGGAGGAAGGATGCGGAGGGGGAGGATGGGAGGGGTGAGAGGGGTGAGGAGGAAGAAGAGGGTAGGGATAAGGAGAGGTGAGGGGGAAGAGGAAGGAGGAGAGGAGAGGATGAGAAGAGGAGGAGAGAAGGGGAGGGATGAGGGGAGGGGGTGAGGAGGAGAGGGAGGGAGGAGGAGGAGGGGGGGGATGGAGGAGGGGAGGTGAGGGGGAGGGGAGGAGAGGGAGGGGAGGATGAGGAGGGGTGAGGGAGGAGAGGAGGGGAGGGATGAGGAGGGGGGAGGAGGAGAGGAGGGGAGGGATGAGGAGGGGGTGAGGGGGAGAGGAGAGGGGTTGAGGAGGAGAGGGATCGAGAGGAGGTAGGAGAGGTGGCAAGGAGGTGAAAGATGGAGGGCTTAGACAAAGGGGGGGAGAAGGATGAAGTTAAGAGCGGGAACAAGGAGACGGGAGGGGAGGGAGGGGAGTAAAGGTCATGACCCCTCTGGAATTGCGCGGCCCTCATCTTAACCACTTCAGCCCCCCCCCCCACCGTCAGCACCGCTTTGACTGCTGGAGCCTTCATTTAATTAGCGCCCGTCCGCCGCGTGGGGCCAGAGGGCTGGCTGTTACAAGGTGAAGTAGCCATGGCAGCCTCCCCCGAGTGGAGCCCGTGTCAGCCCACCCCTCCGCTGCACAACGTGTTATTATAACCCCCAGAAGCTCCGGAAGAGCGGAGGGAGTCTGGGGGAGACGGCGGGGACGTGGGAGACGGGGGGGGGGGGGGGGGGAGACGGAGAGGGCTAGGACACTAGGAGCTAGGAGAGACTGGGGGAAACTAGGGACGAGACGGAAGACTGAAGTGAAGACTACGCTGTTTGCTTGTGCTTTTGTTAATACAGTGTACATTCCCACTATGTACTTTTCCGTTACAATTCACTATTCTGTCTGTTCTTGCGTGTTGCGGTGACTGGACTGGATGCCTGGACTCTCTTCATGGTTAACCGGCCAGAACTCCATCACCATTTCAATATGATGTGCATGTATTTACCTGTATGTCAATTATGGCATCCATTGCACTCCTGACCATCCCTGGAAGAAGGGATCCCCTGCTATGCGTTTCTTCTCAAGATTTCTTCCTTGCTAATTTCAAGGGAGTTTTTTCTTGCCCGTGCGGGGGCTTGGGTAAAGGGGGGTGTCATAAATATTTGGCCTGTTAAGCCCTTTGAGACTGTAATGGTGATTAAGGGCTATACAAATAAAATTGAATTGAATTGAATTGAATAGACAGGGGAAGAGACTGGGGGAGAGACAGATACGGGGGGAGACGGGAGGAATGGGGGAGACGGAGGATGAGGACCGGGACAGACAGGGGGGAGGGGGTACAGTCTCAGGGAGATGGTGGGACCAGGAGGGAGGAATTGGGGGAGGACCGAGGGAGGGACAGGGGAGAGACTGGGGGGGAGGAGACAGAGATTGCGGGAGACTGAGCTGACTGAGACTGGGAGGGGGAGATAAGGGAGGCTGAGGGAGACAGAGGGAGATGGAGAGACGTGGAGAGATGAGGGGAGTCTTCGGGGGAATAGAGTGAATCCTTCTATCTGCTGGGTTCGACTACCCTGTGGGCTCACATGTGTTGGAATGGTTTGAGCCCAGTGGGATTTGAAGCTAACCCTGGTCTCGTGGTCGTGCTTTGCTTGATTGACGGCTAGAGAGTGATTAGACAGGGTTTGATGGACGTGACATTCATGGCGGGACTTTCACTGTCTAGGTCTGTCGTACCTTAGGCTGTGCCTGCAAGTTGAACTCAGCTATTACGTCAGCAGATCGAAAGACTGCAGCTTTTCGGTGTGTTCATTTGTACAGACGTTCATTCCCCCTGTCTGCAGTGTAACGGCTTGACGTTGACCTCAACATGGACCCCTGGGTGTATCTGGACACAGAGGGTGCGGCACGCTCAACAGACCGCCCCAAAAAGTTGTGTGTGTGTGTGTCTGTGTGTGTGCCTGTGTGTGTGGACGTGGGCGCGTGTTTGTTATGTATGTGCGAGGTTCGATAAGCCATCTCGTTTCAAGGTCAGTGTGGTATTTATTGTTGATGATGTTTATTATGAGAATAGCCCACACTGTGGTACAGACATACTGTGCTTGTTCATAATCAGATGATGACTTACATGCATTGTGTTGTGCAACACTATTACATAGGGTATCTCCCACTCTCTTCCTAACTCTCTAACTCCCTCTCTCTCTCTCTCCCTCTCTCTCCTCTCTCTCTCTCTCTCTCTCTCTCTCTCTCTCTCTCTCTCCTCTCTCTCTCTCTCTCTCTCTCTCTCTCTCTCTCTCTCTCTCTCTCTCTCTCTCTCTCTCTCTCTCTCCCCCTCTCTTCCTCTCTCTCTCTCCCTCTCTGATCTTCCAGGGCCGTCCCAGGGGCCGTGCGTGCTGGGGAATGGGAATACGGGTTTTTATATACACACACCGCGTGTGAAAACACACACACAGACTCACAAACAAAGAAAAACACACACACACACACACACACACTCACAAACACACACAAACACACACACACACACACACACACACACACACACACACACACACACACACACACACACACACACACACACACACACACACACACACACACACACACACACACACACACACACACACACACACAAAAAGACAAGAGCCCAAACTCACATACGCACAAGGAAATGGGTGTTGCTAGATCTTGCGGCAGCTAACAGGATCTATTCAAACGCACATAAACTGATAGACCCTCCGTCTCACGCACACTCTCTCTGCAAAGTCAGGGGTGTTGAGCTGGATTCAACCCCCCCAACCCCAGCATTCCCCCCCCACCCCAACCCTCCTTCTGCTTCGTCCTGCTCTGTATTCAATCCAACCTACGATTGGTTGACACGCCCGATGTACCCTGTGGTGCTTCCCTACATCCGTATCATCCATATATCCATTCCCAAACCAAACGAAACATTCCCTTCAATAAAGGATTGAATCTGAAATGACATCTCCGGCGTCAGGAGCCTCAGACAGAACTAAACTACAGGGTGATCCCTATTGCCCCGGCACTCTCTGTCTGAGATCCTCCCGGAGCACCCTCCTCCTCCTCCTTCTCCTCCTCCTCCTCCTCCTCCTCCTCCTCCTCCTCCTCCTCCTCCTCCTCCTCGGGGGGGGGGAAGGGCTCGGGAGGAGGTGGAGGGGGTGGAGGGTGAGGAGGAGTAAGGTAAGACAGTGAGATGCCCTCCCCGTCCACTTTCCAGAGTGGATAATGAGTTTGAACCCAGAGGGCGAGTAAATGACGAAAGGTTTAGACTGAAGCAGGGCCAGAAACTGACCCGAGGAGAGGGGGAGGGGAGGGGAGGAGAAGAGAGAGGAGGAGAGGAGGGGAGGAGGGGAGGGGAGGAGGGGAGGAGAGAGGAGGAGAGGGAGAGAGAGGAGGGAGGAGAGAGGAGGGGAGGAGAGAGGAGGGGAGGAGGAGGGAGAGGGAGGGGCAGGAGAAGAGGAGAGGAGGAGAGGAGAGGAGGAGAGGAGGGGAGGAGAGGAGGGGAGAGGAGAGGAGAGGAGGAGGAGGAGAGGAGGAGAGGAGGGGAGGAGAAGAGGAGAGGAGGGGAGGAGGGGAGGACGGGAGGAAGAGAGGAGGGGAGGAGAAGAGGAGAGGAGGGGAGGAAAGGGCTGAGGAGAGGAGGAGAGGGGGTGAGGAGAGAGGAAGGAAAAGGTTAGGAGACGTAACGAGGAGGTGGAACGGACAGAAAGAAGCGAAGGAGGTTGGAGAATGAATAGGGAGGGGAGGAGAGGGCTGGCAAGGGGGGAGAGAGGGGGAGAGGAGTAAAGGTCACGACCCCTCTTGAACTAGAAGTCCTCCGTATCACTGCTTCATCCGTCCCATCAGCTCCTGAGGAACAACCCTCTTACCTCCAGGAAGTGGCATCAGAGGACCTGAACGGGAGACTGGGTTGGATGGGAGGGCGACGGGGGAGAGACAGAGACTTAGGGGGGAGACTGGAGGGAGAAAGTTTGGTAAATGCTTTTATCTGACGTGTGTCAAGTGTAAGACAGCCAACCACTCTGGGAATCTGGATAAGACAGGCAGCTCTAATGTACAGATACCTCAGCGTATCCCTTTAAGGCCTTGCTCTACAAGTTAAGATAGATATTGATTAGAAAGCTTCATACATCTATTATATATTGATATAACATTAATGGCATTACTATTAATGTATATTCCTGATGTACCTTAGATTGAGCCTTCGGTTGACCTCAGCTATTACCTCACCAGATATATAAAGACCAAAAGCTTTCGGTGCTGTGGAAAGTGTTCATATACACAGACGGTCATTTCACTGTTCCTTGCACAACGGCTTAACAGCTTTAGAGCTTAACAACAACTTGAATATGAAACCTGGATATATTTGGACACAGGGGGAGCGTCATGTGACGCATCAGGGACCACACCTACAAGGTGTGTTTGGGTTGTGTGTGTGTGTGTGTGTGTGTGTGTGTGTGTGTGTGTGTGTGTGTGTGTGTGTGTGTGTGTGTGTGTGTGTGTGTGTGTGTGTGTGTGTGTGTGTGTGTGTGTGTGTGTGTGTAAGTGTTTGGTGACACTAGCACTACAACACACAGCCATCTCGTTTCAAGGTCAGTGTGGTATTTTTGTGTTGACGATGGCTATTATAAAAATAGCCCACGCCGTGGTACAGACATACTGGGCTTAATGATAATCAGATGTTGAAGTGCATTCATTATGTTACCATCGCTGTTACACAGGGACTTCTTTTGTCTCTCTCTCCCTGTAGTCATGTTTCTCTCTCCATCTCATAACATCCCTTTATCTCTCTCTCGCTCTCTCTCTCTCTTTATCTGCCACTCTATCTCCCCTTTTATCCATCACTCTTTATTTTTATCTATTTATTTATCTGTACCCTGTGTGTGTGTGCATGTGTTTTGGTCAGCATGTCTTTTAGTTTTCTGTGTTTTGTGCATATGGCTGATTGTCTGACGCATGTGTGTGTGTGTGTGTGTGTGTGTGTGTGTGTGTGTGTGTGTGTGTGTGTGTGTGTGTGTGTGTGTGTGTGTGTGTGTGTGTGTGTGTGTGTGTGTGTGTGTGTGTGTGTGTGTGTGTGTGTGTGTGTGTGTGTGTGCGCTTATGTGTGTGTGTGTGTGTGTGTGTGTGTGTGTGTGTGTGTGTGTGTGTGTGTGTGTGTTGTGTGTGTGTGTGTGTGTGTGTGTGTTGTGTGTGTGTGTGTGTGTGTGTGTGTGTGTGTGTGTGCCAGGACAGAGACATGGGATAAAAATACCAGAATGCACCAAGTTCTGTCCCCCCCCCCACGAAGCTGGAAGATGCTCAGGTCACAGTTACACAACAACGCACACTGCTGACAAATCACAAATGAGTGTGTGCGTCTGTGTGTCGCTGTGCATGTACGTTAATGTGTGTGTGTTCTGGTGTGGAGGTATATTCACTGGTAAGTTTATGTCCCTTCTCATCATTTGTGTGAGCCAAAGTCCTCGTCAGATATTGTCAGACAGTCAGTGTTCAAAGTAAAATGAATCGTTTTGAAAGACAAAGTTCTTTTTTTCGCCGAGGACTTGGACAGGGATACAGATGGGTTCTGCGTACTCATACCTCCGTCCGAAGATACAGTCCCCGACCTCACAGCTCTCAGAACCAAACACGTCCATCTGAGTTCATTTGAATAATGTTTTCATAAATCGTTCATGAAAAACCAACAATAATATGTACGCATATGCTGTGGTAGAATAGAAAATGGTATAAAGTTGAGTCTCTTTGTGAGCCACGGTGGGTAAATGTTTTACCATCATGATTCCTTTCGATAGCTTGCACGACACCTCTCTTCCCAGAGCAGTTTGGGTGAGGTGCCTTGCTCAGGGACACCTTGACACTCGGCTTGCGCCAACCCGCTCTACCCACTGAGCTAATGCCGCCCCCACTAGCTGGTCGACGATAGTTAGACGCACACACAACTGCAAGCGGTTATCCCAAGATGGTCAAATCTTTATACCAGCTTGATTCTGTGGATTTCACTTCACCTCGAGTGGCGATTGACCCTCACAGCGGGCAGCGTTCTGCGGCAGTCTGTTTAATCCTGGTGTAGGGAGCGGTGCTCATAAAACTTTAATGGCCAAACTCACCTCAGGTGCTTCTCTTTGTGGGTGTAATGGCTTTGATTGCCTTCTACATGGTCATCACCCGACCCAAAGAACAAGAAACTGCGCTGAACCATCATAACACACACCGGCACATTCAACCCCAGTGAAGTCTCCCCTGGAAGACATCGTGAAATATTTTAGAAATATTTCCAAGATGGGTGAGCTTGATGTGTTGCAGAGTTCATGCCGTGAAATGTAATTCAAAACAGATAATTGAAAACTCTGGCTATAAAGGATTTAGCCCGAGGGGTATTGCGTTCTTGGGTTCAGTGGGTTCAGTGAAGTCTTCAAAGCGCTCTGATTCCCCCTCCCATCCCACTCAAGTGTCCTTGGATCTTCCCATAGATACAGAAACAGATTGCATGTATAAGATCATATCCACAGTAGGCCCCAGAATCACGAGACATTCCTAATGCTCAAAGCTTTTGCTGTAAATGATAAATTATTAGATAGCTATTTCAAATGTATCTGCTAGGAAGACCTAGAAGACCGTAAACACTTTTTAGGAGGCAAGTGTTTTTTTGGGAAGGTGTGTCCCTAACAAAGTATTTCCTATTAATTATAAATTATTATGGAGCTATGTCAAACAAATGGATTTGTTAGGTAGCTCTATAGTAAACAACATCATCTGACTTGTGTTCAATATCAGATGTGTAAATTGATTTAATCATTCATTTCACTGTGCAACTATTGGCTCATACCTTCCCCACTACCACCCCTCTGTACGTCAACCCCTGCTTACTGATTTCTCTCTACCTGCCCTGAACGTTCCCTCGCCCCCTCAATGTGATCTTCTAGTGTATTGTTAACATGCAGGTCGCCTAGTGTATCGTTACCATGCAGATCTTCCTCCACCCGGCTCAAAGGGGGCTCCATGTGCCGACGCATCCCTCTGCCGTCTCATGCCTCCCCCGGCCCCTGCTATAACTCCCCCGTCAACACGGGCCGCTGCTAATTAGCATGCGTTCATGCTATGCTAGCTCCATGCTGGCGGGAGGAGAGGGGTTGCTGGTGGCGGCCAGCCAACCGGAGGCGAGCGCGGGGTTGTCACCCGCACACGGACACAAACAAACACACGCCAACTCGGCCACGCTCGGCCAAGTGGAACATTGAGCCCCGCTTCTGCTTCTGCGGTTTGAGGGGCACCATCTGGACCACGGACTCAGGTTCTGGCCGCTCGTCAGTTGGAGAAAGAAAACAATCGTACAAAACTTCCAGGATCTGGAAGCCGTGAGGCATTTTCTCCCAATAATCCAGAAGCAATACAGGGAACGACTGTGTTACGGTACGGACTTAATGGATGGATCTTGGAAAAGCGTCATCCGCTAACATCATTAAGGTAGCTACCAGAGAAGTACTTGTTCAAAGGCCTCCTTCCCCCACAAACTCAATTAGGGACTGCATCCGATATGCATCGCGGTGCGTAATGTGGTTACGCTATGGAAAGTGCGGTTCCTCTCATCACCTGGTTTTCTATTTTGATCAGTGCTTCCTGCGCTTCTACCTCACCTCCAGCGTGGGATCGGTGTCTCGGCTGTGTCGATTTTCTCAGCGCGTTGGAGAGGTTTTTTTACTTTCTTCTTCTTCTTCAGTTGCCTTTCTGCTCAACGCTAACTCATCTTTACAAGCAGCACATCTTTCAATGGTAGTAGAGGAAAGCAATGAAAAGGATATGAATGTGAAGCAAGGGATTTACCAAGGAGCAGATCAATACGGGGGAACTCTGTCTCCCTGGGCCGGTGTTTCACTCCACCCTCGCTCGCTGAGAGAGAGAGCTCTGGCTGTAGGCTGCTGTGGCGGGGATAATCGGGTGACCGGTTCTCTCCGCCCTGAGTCTAGACAATCCTCCCTTCTCCCCGCTCCACCTCGGGCTCCCTCCATCTTTTAATCGTCCATTAACAGCTCACCTTGGCGCGGTGCCCAAACTAAAATCTCCCTTAGGTTGGCGTTGCGAGCGGCCTGGCCCCGTTCACACAGTGGCCATGTCCCGTGTGATGTGATGGGGGGGGGCTTTACATGACGTCAAGTGTATTCTGATGCCATGTTTGTACGTGTACGGTATATCCCTTAATCAAAGGGCTTCAAGGCCCCCGGTTACATAACACCCCCCAAACCGTTACGTAACACCCCCCTAGCACTAAGCCCTCTAAAGGGAGAACTTTCCCAGTGAGTTTGGGGGTCGGATCTTCCATTCCAATGAGTCTCAATCTTTCCACATGTCAGACGCATGGAGATGAGATCAGCTGTAGCCTCGGTTTTCGCTGCAAAGTGCCCAAGGTCCTCACGCTGTGACTGGAGGAAGGTGTGTCTATATATATATCTATATATAGATATATATATATAATGTGTATACAGGAACAGGGATAGATGGGTGTAATGTCTATTTACAGCCATTTCTTGGTCTCTCACTCACTCTATTTCTCTCTTGCCTTCTCTCTCTCACACTCTCCATCTCTCTCGCCCTCTCGTTCCCTCTCTCTCTCTTACACCCTTCTTCACACACCCTCTCGTTCTCTCATGCTCTCTCTCACACTCTCCATCCTCCTCTCTCTCTCCCTCTCCCTCTCCCTCTTCATCTCTCTATGCCTTTATCTGCCTCTCTATCGCCCCTTTAATCTCTTTCTCTCTCTCTCTGTATGTCTCTCTATCGCCACGTTGTGTGCATCAGGCACAACAAACTACGAAGGTACCATTTCCCTCCAGCCTGGTGATTGCATCGATCCGCCGACCAATCAGGACGGGGGCGAAGCGTCTTTAACGCGCGCCTCGCCTCGAGCCATGTTTCATGGTAATGGCGCCTCCTCGACGCCGGCGGGAAGCCTCTCATCATGGCTGTGTCATGGAGACCAGCAAGCGGGCAGTATTTATGGAGCCGCGAGCAGGGCCGTATTTCTGGTTATGTTTGTAAGCTGTACGGCGGCCGGCTGAGAGATGGTCAGGGCTGTTTGAATCACTTCCACAACGCACACATCCCCGCGGGCCCTCTCTGCTCGCCCATTGGCTTGATTTTACAGCTTATTCCTTCACTCCCGTAAACCTAGATGAGAACCTATAGACCCTGTGACACTAATGCTAATGCTACGTGCTACTGGCGGTCGTTAAGCACAGCATGCCTTCAGAGAATGGCATGCTTTTTTAATTCATCTTTTTTATTTTTTTATTATGTTGAACTAACTGTTGACATTTCTTTTATTATTTCTGACCATGAAACAACAAGTTTTGTATGAGCTTTCCACGTGGAAAACGAAGAGAGGGATTGACGGTTTGCTGAGCAGCAACGACGCGCGTTCACGTGTAGTCCAGCAGTCCCCCTAGTCTGTTAGCGTCTGACCCCTGACCTCTCATTAGCCAGCCTACCCCCGCCCCCCCCCGGGAGCGCGGCTATATCGGTCGGCGGCTGCTATCAACCCGCCAGTGTAATTAAAATGGAATCGATGCAACACACCTGTTAATCCGCTGAAATGTGATTGGAAATCTATAGCGGTTGAGATGAGTGCGGGTGGCGTTGTGGTGTGTGTCTGTGTTTGTGTCTTCACCTGAGGGACCGCACACAGTGGGGTGTAGGCCCTATGCATGTGTGTGTGGGTCTGTGTGTTCGTGTGTGTGTGTGTATTTCTGTGCAAGTGTGCACTTTTTTTCCGCATCACCACACATTAGCTACACGCCGTCTATAAAAAAACACATTTAGTGTCCTTGTGAAAGGTTAAGCTGTGGAATTAAGTCACATAAGCACTATCTCTCTCTGTCTCTTACACTCTCTCAATCTCTCTCTCTCTCCCCCCCTCTCTGTCTCTCTCTCCCTCTCTCTCTCCCTCTCTCTCTCTCTCTCTCTCTCTCTCTCCCTCTCGCTCCTTCTCCGTCTCTCTCCGCCTCTCTCTGTCTCTCTCTCTCTCTCTCTCT